>CAJVPV010001187.1:0-16909 GCA_910591835.1 Acaulospora morrowiae
TTTTGGTATTTTTCCTATTTTATAAGGACCACGGCTACTTTTTTTTAAATTGGCATCTGATCTCCACTTTAACCAAACATTATCTCTTGAAAGTCTATTACAAATATCTTGTTCTGTCTCTGAATCGACATCACTTCCCCAATCACTTATCTCATCATTTTCCCAAAGCTGTTCACTTAATAAATCATCACCCAATCCAGTTTCCACTATCTTTAACGTGCTAGCTTCTGTATTGACAAAATCAAGTTCACTTTTAATAAATCTGCCTTCTCTATCTTGAGACACTTTTTGATGTACAGCTTTTCTTTTAGATGGTCAAGGCATAGTGAAATAATAAAGAATGCTTATAAAAACTACATGTATTTTTATTGGATAACAGATTGTTACACACAAAAGTTACACAACTAATATATCCGAAAATTCTATTTTTTATAAGAAAATTTACAAAAACATAAGAAAACTGTTACTTTTCAAATCCCTAAAACTCAAAACTTTATTAGTTAACTAAAAAATCTAAACCGTAACTTTTGTTCTAGATCATCTGTTCTATCATTCTTATGGATTAGTTTTTCTCCATATACTTTAATAAAAAAGCCTTAGGGTTTTGAAAGTTGGATAATTTATTTCGGTCTTTAGATGAAATGCACCATAGATATTCTCTAATCCCAACAGTTTAACTAGAGCTCCTAATAGTACCACTTCGATACCTATTTAATATCAGTTTAATACTTAAATTTACTATAAATTTATATGAGTGAATTACAATCCATATATTAAATTTTGACCAATAGTTGAGCATTAGTAAAGATCATTGGGAAATATACTGTTAGTATAGAAATTATAGTAGGGGGCATGACGTGACATGTGGGGCCCGGTGCAATACCGCATGGGGGATCGATCATGCATCAATCATGCATAACCAATGGGCGCAGAGTTTGTAAAAGTTTGGTAATTCTGCATTACGCGATGATAGATTTAGAGACGCGTCGCAATCATGTATAAATAGCAGCAATATCCGATTATAATGAAAAGGGCCGCGATAGACAATAAAAAACGAATTAATAAAAATCTAATTGTGTGCTAGTGCAATGATAATTAATAAACTTACCTTATTTGTCTCTAAGTTACCCTAGGAAGAATCCACAAGTCCTGCAGTTTGGCAGCGAAGGATTAGAAGAGGAATCAACCTAGAGAAGAGGAAGCTAAGGATAATTATCACCACATATACCTTTGGTATTGCCAGTGACATAGACCCACTCTCCTAACATCATATGAGTCTTAGTCTGAATTAGCGACAGACTTGCCGTTGAGAACAACAGTATGAATGAATGAAGATATAAAATATTGATTGTAATACAGCCATTTAATTATTAGCAGCCATCAATTTTAGAGATATGAAACTTTATATTATGTGAAACTACGTAATCATTACTATTTAACTAAACACATGCAAGTTTATATTATTTTAAGCCTTTATATTTTAAAGAATACTCTGGGGAGTATTAACTATATTAATATTTGGGATGGGTAATAATTAAATATTCTATATCTTCATTTATTTATATATTTTCCAATGATTTTTACTAATGCTCAACCATTGATCAAAATATACTTCATTCACTCCAATATAGAATATTGATTGTAGATTTTAGAGTACTCTATTATTGTGACGATTGTACTTGATTGAATATGCATGAGGCGGTTCTGTTCTTTTTTAACATTTGTTTGATACCTTGCTAATAAAATTTTTGATATACTTTATAACTAGCCCAATTATCTAATATTAAAATGGTGAACATATTTGCCCCAACATCTTGTGCTAAAAAGGCAGAGATCAGTCTTATATCTTTAGCTCTTGCTTTGGAATCTGCTTGTAACAGAATATGCTTTAACTATCTTGCAATTGTATCGACTGTAGCTGGCTTATGTGAAATAGAAGTTGTTAAAAACAAAGGTTCTTGTTGATTTACGTCTGTTCACCAGGAGTTTGTTCGCTCAATTAGATCCAATATAGCTGTAGCTAGGCATAGGCCCAGATCTTCGTAATAATCAATAAAGATCTTTTTTATTCTATGTTTATATTCTCCATATGTCACTGAAATATTGCTTCTTTTGGATTCTCAATTTCTAATAAGATGTCCAACCACTCCTTTTGTAAAGATACTATTTTTATCTGGTATAAATTACTAGGCCTGTAAGCTGAGCATAATGCTAATAAAAAAGCTGTTTTCCGTGATAAGTCTAGCATTTTCATTTTTTTATTATCATCCAGGCTGGAGATATAATCGATTGTTAGGATAATATCAATTGTTTCATTAGAAGAAGCAATTGGAGGATTTAATTTTTGAATTGCAATCATAAACTTTACGATATTTGGGTGTCTCCCAATTTAATAATTATCTATTCTATTATATACTTTGTTAATAGTTGAGTGGTAAGAAACAATTGTGTTATATGCCTTTTGTTGTTTGAACATGTTATATAGGAAGTGAATAATATCACCTATAGAACATTAAATAGGATCTATACCTTATGTATTACATCAAATATTCTATTTGTTAATTGCTGAGCCTACTGTAACATTAGAGGTTTTATTCATTGAACTCTGAAATGTTTCAATAACTTTCTGCAAAAATTTTTTTGCTTGAAGTCTTGTCCTGATATTAGATAAGCAAATACAATTCATTTTGAATTGTGAATGGAATCATTAGATTCTGATTCAGTAGATAATTTGCTGATAGAAGTATTGAAAAATTATTAGTAGTTCTATTAGCAGTGGAAACCATGGTGCTGTTCTCCAATATAAAACAATCAGACATAGAGTAGCTTGGTTTTTGATTACTTTCAATAATATCTAAAGAATTAAGATCCATTGAGTATTGGCCCATGTGTGTTTCCAAGACCAGTTGTGTTTCATTGCATCGATTCCTAGTACCCATGGGTCTGGATATCTTGCAAAGTATCTAGAAAGTAGGGCATTCCAATCATTTGCAAAAGATTGATCATAAATGGATCCCATTTGGATAAAAGGTTTACAAAGATCTGAGGGTTCATTTGTCAATTCTGTTGTTTGATTTTTTGTCTTGATGCTAGATCCGCCTGCGTATTTTTCTTTCCTGGTAGATGCTATACAATAATTTTGATGTTCTTCAATAGGCAAAGGGACCAAATCATTTTGGCTAGATTGTTCAATCTCTATAATATCATTTCTTTCTGATAATTTAAGTAAGCCACTGCTGTCATGTTGTCAAATTTTATTAATACTGTCTAATTTTGAATATCTTTAAATGTTAATAGAGTATAATGGATTGCCTTCAGTTTTAAGAAATTTATGTGTGCTGTTACATATGATTTTTGCTTAATATTTTTATTATCCCTTGTTCAACTTTAGTAACATTTATTCTTATAATATTGTCCATTCTAGAATAATTTTTGTATTACTGATCTGTATCTTTATCGCCTTTATCTTTATTACCTTTATCATCTATATTACCTCTAGAATCTTTTATTACTTTATTATCTTTATTGCCATGTATACCTTTGTTAGAATATTTCTCTGTACTTGCTGTAAGTATGCTAACTGCTCTAATGAAGATAACATCTATTTTATTACTATTACTACTTATATCTATTATATACTCAAAAATATGTACTGTATATAAATGCCTCCAATTCCTTCTTGAATTGCAAGATTGAACTTTCCTCTTTATTAATAAAATAACTTGACTTTTATAAAACAAATTATCATTAACTCTTTCACTTGATTTCATATACCTTAGAACTGTATTAATTTTAATACATTTCTATGAACTTTAGCATATCACATTGATCTATCCATACAAAGTATCTCCCTGCTATTAGTTTTCCATCCATATCTTTCTCCTGAGGTAGAAAGAGATATAACAAATTGGTGGTGACTGTGAGATATAGTTCATCAATTCTAAAGAAATTGTGAAGAAACAAATCTTAAAGAAGACTGTGAAAACTTTGTTCAGTATTGGAGATATTTACAGTGACGGACTGTCTGTAATTCGAAAATCCAAAGTCTAACAAAAAAAATACCAGTGGTAAAAGATTCATGATAAATTATTAACCGTTTGGACAAATTAACTATTTGCATAATTAATTACACTTAAACAATCCAAAATTAACTAAAGAGGCTCTTCAATAAAGATAACCAGATGAATCCTGTACTGTTTGCTTTTCCCTTATCGAAAATTACAATCTTTATTTTTCCATTTTTGAAATTGGTTTTATATTACCTTTCCTGCTTTCCAATATTCATTTAGAACCTATCACCATTTCATTCAACATATTAGTAACTTCTTTCTCTATATTAATAGGATAGAACAATTAGTTTTATCTATCAGATACACTGAACCTGTGCACCTTAACAGAATTGTTGAAGAAACTTTTGAAGTATTTAATATCTATTATAATTTCATTTTTGACCCTACAGATATTGATATTATTGAACCTTTTCCTTCCTTTAATATTTCCTTTATTACATAACCTATTGATAACAATTTATTTGAAGATACGAGTTTCAATTCATCTAAATATATTTTAAATACTCCTATTATTATCTTTGATAATCCATTTATTAATTATTTATTCAATCACGAAGATTTAAATTTAGATTTACTATTTCAAGAAAATAATCCAGCAAATATAATAGCAAATGCACAAATTGTTCTTAATTATTTAAAGGCCAATAACAATAATCAAATTCTTTGAATAGAACCTTTTTTTGAAAATAGAACCCAGGATTCTCTGACTTGGTTTTCTATCTTTACCAAAGCCAGACAAGCAAATGGATGGGAACAATCCAAGGCAATGCAAATATTAGCTGCTTATCTTCAAGCGAAGCTGATAACTGGTGGACTTATTATATTACTAATGGAACTGAATATATTAGAGATCCCTATAGGCCAGGAAATCTTGAAGCAACATTCAAAGAAAAATTCTGTACTCATCGATGACAAAATAAATGGCTTAAAGATTTGGAAGGAAGAAGACAAGGCCTATCCGAATCAGTAGACTCATACTATATAGACTTTAAGAAACTTATCAAACAAGTAGATTTTGAAAATAATATATCCAATCTCAAAAAACTTCGCCATTTTCTCAGAGAATTGAGATTAGAAGTTGTCTCTTTTATTGTTATGACTGCATCAAACAATATTGCTGTTGCACTTCAAGTTGCTTAACCATATGAAAATAGTTAAGACCTTATCAACTATAAACAACCAACTAGAACTAAACCAGAAAAGACCTTTGGATTCAAAAGCAAAGAAGTTTCTCATGATTCCATGGATGAACTTGTTCAAAAGTTTGAAAAGATGCACCTCAAGTTCATAGAACAGATTGAAAACCTGAATTTGAAAATTGAAAAAAGAAACAAACCATATTTTTGATCTAATACTACCCCAACACCAAGGAAATATACACCTGGAAATGATACAAGGGTCTGTTTTAAATGTGAACAGGCAGGACATATAGTCTGATGTTGTCTTTTAGAAAAAAATTCATATACTCAACCTTAATATCAACAATCTCAACAATCACAACAAGTCAAGAAAAATAAATGAATAAACTATATTATGGTGAAATAAACTTTTGAAAAAAAAGAATTCAGTGATAAAGAAAAACAACTAGTTTATGTGGGACAAAAAAAAAACCTAAATTATACAATACCAATCGAAAAGAACAGAAAGAAAAAGTTAAATGATCAGAATCAACAAAGAAATTTAATTTATGATCAAGAAAAAATACTGTCCAATCAATGGAAGTAGAAGACCCTTTTATTCATTATCAGCCTCTCCCAGTTCAACCCACTTTTCCCAAAACAAAGAAACTGAAAATGAAGTCTCAACCATCTGTAATAGATCAACTTATGCCATATAATGTTTCCAAAGATATTCTCAAGTTACAATTAATCACCACTGTAGGACAGATGCTTCAATATTCAAACCAATAAAAGAATCTTGTTAAGTTCCTCAAAAGATCAAAGAAAGCAGTGGAAACAAACTATCTACATTCAAAAAATGATGCCAAAAAAACTTCATCAGCGAAATGTTATATAAGAATCAAAGGAAATCCAGTGATCGCCATTTTTGATTCAGGAGCTGCAGTCAGTATTATCATGAACAAACTGATATATAAGTTATACTCCATTCAAAACTATTATAATCATTGCAAATGGAAACAAAGTCTATACATTGGGATAAATTACAAAAGCTCAAATCTGTATTCAAGATCTGATTATCCTAATCAAGCTACAGGTCTTTGAATCACAAGAAGAAACTCTTTTTTTAGGAATTAATTGTTCCAAAAGATGAAGGCCAAGTGGGATTTTGATATCCAAACTCTCCAGATTCAATACCATGACAAAACTGTCAAAATCACAACAACTCACTTTATTGATGAAACATCTCAGTACATCACGGATTCAGAAAACAGTAATGATGAACTAGAAAAAATTGAATATGATGATAAAGAACTAGAAGAACAAGAGACCTATTACTCTAACCATGCTAAAAGTTATGAAAAATATGAAGAAAAAGAAGACCTTGAACCTCAAATTGAAGAAAACCCAGTGATCTATCTCTTGATCACGTGATCGATCAAGAACTATCCCAAGAAATCAGCATACTATCACCTGAACAACAAGAAACAATTGGTCAAATAATCAAGGAAAATGAAGATGTGTTTGTAAAACATATCTCAAAAGAAGAACAAATCCAAGACCTAGGAAGAACTTCAGTAATCATACACTTCATCAATACTGGAAATGCAAAACATATCAAACAATATTTATACAGAACATCTCTAGATTAGCAAGATTTCATCAAGAATGAAATTAATGAGATATTGAAGAAAGAAATTATCAGTTCGACCTTAAGCCCTTGGACATTACCAGTTGTGATTATATCAAAGAAGAATGACAAAAACCGATTCTGTGTTAATTTTCAAAAACTAAATGAAGTAACAGAAAAAGATATCTATCCTCTACCTGTAATCAATAATCTTTTGAACTCTTTCCAAGGTGCCAAATGGTTCACCTGTCTCAATTTGGCAAATGGATACTGGCAAGTAGTAATAAATGATGAGGATAAAAAGAAACAGCCTTCATTACAAAATATAGATTTTATAAGTTCAATGTTATACCTTTTGGATTGTGCAATGCTTCTGTTACTTTCCAACACCTAATGGATAAACTTCTTGAACAATACAAAAAAAACTTGTTGAAGTTTATCTAGATGATATAACTATCTACTCAAGAACCTTTCAAGAACACTATAATCATATTAGTATTATTTTGGATATTCTTTGTCAAGCAAATTTGAAGTTAAATATGAAGAAATGTCATTCTTTCTTGCCAATGTTAAACTCTTAGGACATGAAATCAGTTGTGAGGGAATCATATCAGATAATAACAAAATTATTAAAGTAAGAGACTATTCAAGATCCAACAACATTAAACAATTTCATGGATTTCTAGGATTAGTATCTTACTATCAAAAATTTATTACCAATTTTTCAACTATTGCCAAACCATTAAATCAACTTTTGAAGAAACAAGTATCATTTGAATGGACTGAAAATCAAGAAAGATCCTTTTAAATGTTAAAACAATATTTAATTTATGCATCAATTCTAAGATATCCTAACTTTAACCAACTATTCTATCTTCATACTGATGCTTCTGGTATTGGATTAGAAGCAGTTTTTGCCCAACAAGAAGGAAAACAAGAATATGCCATTGCATATTCTAGTAGAAGTTTGATCAAACCTGAACGAAACTATTCCACTACTGAACAAGAATGTTTAACAGTAATCTGGGCTGTTGAATATTTTCATCAATATCTCAGAACTAGTTGTTTTTATCTTATAACTGATCACTCTGCCCTTCAATGGTTGAAACATCTGAACTCAAAGGAAGAAGAACCAGATGGATCCTACATTTAGAATTCTATAACTATACTTTATCCACTGAGCAGGAAGAAAACATAACAATACTGATGCTATGTCCCAAATGTATAAAATAGAAGAACCCATCTATATGCTCCAAATAGAAAAAGATGACAATTGGATATCTGAATACAGCTTTGTGACTGCCAATTCTGTTGCATCTTACAATCCCAATCCAAAAGATATACTCTATAAAGTCGAATGGTTCATCACTGGAGAATATTGCCTTGTTTATAAAGAAAAAGCTGAAGATTATCACACTCATACTTTTTGCAACTGAAAAAAAAGTTGTTCAATAGAAACAAATACACTTTCAAAGATAAATATATCTGTAAAAGAAAACAAAAGGCAGATAATACTCTATCAGTGACAACTCAATCCACTCAAATTATCTTGGATGAAATTTGATCACAATTATTGTTACCAAGAAGATTCAAATATCAGCTACAAGACTATAATTTCCAAAGAATATCAAGAACAAGATTGAGAGATGAAGAATTTGAAGAATCTATTCAATTATCTGATGATTATTGATGGCTTCCAAAACTTGAACAAACTTTCAAATAATACAGAGAAAAATTTAATAATTATTTCAAAAATTATCTTTGCAACTCAATTTGGTGGATGGATACCAATACTGTCACCTATTACTAAACTATTTTTGAAGAAAACCATCAAAGAAATCTGATGAAAAACAGAATTCAGTCCAGATAGTCAGTGTTCTGGCACCCCAAGTCAACAATATGAATACCCAACAATATTATCAATTGAAAAATTATATTCTTAACAACAAACTACTATCCACTTTAAACAACAATTAACAAAAATGTTTACAATCACAAAGCAAATTTTTTGAAGTTAAAAACAATCAACTTTACAAAAAAGACAGAAGAAGAAAAACATGAAACCAGCTATTTAGAATTATTCAGAAACATGAAATCAAAGCTATACTCTATCTAATGTACAACCATTCAATTAATGCACATTTAGGCATTGACAAGACCTTTGAAAAAATTCGTGATCATTACTATTGGTCTCAAATATTTGAAAATATCAAGGATTATATTCGATTATGTAACCAATGACAAAAATGTAAAAAATACAAAACTTCAAGACCCTTACACCCTATTCCTGTTGGAGAACCATTTTTCAAAATCAGTATAGATATTGTAGAACCCTTACCAATTACTAAACAAGGAAACAAGTATATTATTGTTACAACAGATTATTTTATCAAATGGCCAAAAGCAGAACAATTTCTGAAGCTACTGGAAAATGTGTTGCAGAATTCATCTATCAAGTCATTATTTGCAGACATGGATGCCCAAAACAAATTCTGTTTGACAGAGGAACATACTTTCAAAATGAAATAGTAGATGGATTACTCAAGCAATTTGAGATAAGACATTTACTATCTACACTATACTATATTCAAACCAATGGATTGGTTGAATGATTTAATAGAACTTTGTGTAAATCTTTTGCAAAGTTAACAGAAGGCAAAGAAGATTGAAATCAACATATTTTACCAGTACTTTTTACCTATAGAACATCAAAACAATCTTCAATGAAAATGATACTATTTTATTTATTTTATGGATGAAAACCACAAATACTTACAACAAATATAGATGAAATATTGCACCAACAATTTTTAACCAATTATATACTTTATTAGAAGACCTTCCACAACAACAAGAACAAGCAAGAAGAAATATTCACAAGGAACAACAAAAACAAAAACAAAGATTTGATCAAAAACTAACAAAATATAAAAAATTGAAAATCAGAGATAAGATATAAATGTATAATGCTGCCAGAGATAAACACTTCACAGGAAAGCTAAAGCTGAAATGGAAAGGACCCTTTTATATTCATAATATCTTGCCAAATAATGTTTTCAAACTCAAGACGATGGAAGGAAAGTTCTTGCTGTCCCGATTAATCTCTTTCTCTTGAAACCATACTTTAACTGATTAGCATGGGAACCTAGCATATACATAGAAGCATCTTTTAGCTATTGAAAATTTAGCACCCAGGTTACATGATATAAACGCAAATACTTTGATAACCCAGTTCTCAACTTGCCTGGAACAAGCATCCTTGGACCCTTGATCATGCCTAAAAGAAAGAAAAAGCAAACAAAGAACATGGTATAGTATGGATAATCCAAAGAGTATCCACATTATATACTACTGCTGGCCCAGAAAGCAAAATTAATATCTTCCATGTTCCCTTTTATAAATCAAAAGAACCATTTAAAAAAAAAAAGAAGAAGAAACCAAATCTAAAAAGAGAAATATCTTTCAGAACCAGCTGGAAGCAAGAACAACATTTGTTGAAGCAACTTCCACCCAGCCTCTATTCTCTACCTGAGTTCAACTTTCCTGTTTCAACTTCACAGCTTGAAGAAAACTGCCCCTAGCCTGATGAAGACTCTCAAGCTTCCTTTCAAGGCATAGATAAAACTGTTACAATCTCAAGATTTCTTAACAAAGGGAAGAAATATACTTCTTCAGGAAATCAAACTCAGCTTGAGCCTCTGGATTTTGCTGCAACCAAAAGACAAAATTCCAGTACAAGCGATGAAGTGGAAGGTGGTGAGAATTTCTATAAGTGCAAGGCATTTTTAATCTATCTTGAATGAAGATTACCTGTCCAATGATTTTGGAAAAGATCTTAAATATCCAAAACTGTGAAACCTGCCTAGAACTCCAAAATGCTTATGAAAATCTATAAAAGGAACAACTGTCCCAAACAACATGTTTCTTTTTCAAAATTGAACATTTCCAACGTACAAATAAAAACCTCATGGCCGCCTATACTATTTTGGTTGAAGATCTATTACAAAATATTCCCGAAGATATAAATGTTGCACCAGCCCCTTTATAACCTCCTGCAGACTACCAAATTGCAACTTTTGAATACCTATCAGAAATTATAAAGAGCATTATGAAGAAGAAACAGGATTCTAATACTGATGTATGCTTACTATCTTGGGAAATTATTAGAATCCATCTCCAGTTGCACACAAAGATCTTACTTATTTCACAAATTATACCATACTACTATCAAACTTCCATTTATATATACTCTATTTTTGATAAGTTTGGGATTGCTCAAATATATAGGACCCAATCCACTACTCTTCACCTAATCTGGAACATGTTCAGCTCTGATTATCTTAGTCTAATACAAGAGTAAACTCATGGAACTTGCAGCTTAGTAGAGGAGAATTGTTACATATAATTTTCACTCAAGATTTACATTATCTCTTGTTTAACTTTAGTAGTATTTACCCTTGTAATATTATCCATTCTAGAATAATCTTTATACTACTGATCTGTGTTTTCACCACCTTTACCTTTATTACCTTTATCACCTATATTACCTCTAGAATCTTCTATTACTTTATTATCTTTATTACTATATACAGTATACCTTCACTAGAATATTTCTCTGTACTTGCTGTAAGTATGCTAACTGCTCTAATAAAGATAACATCTATTTTATTACTATTATTACTTATATCTATTATATACTCAAAAATATATATATAAATGCCTCCAATTCTTTCTGGAATTGCAAGGTTGAACTTTTCTCTTTATTAATAAAATAACTTGACTTTTACAAAACAAATCACCATTGCCTCTTTTACTTGATCTCATACACCTCAGAACAGTACTAATTTAGTATATCTCTATGAACTTTAACATATCATATTGGTCCATCCATACAAAGTATCTCCCTGCTATTAGTTCTCCATCCATATCTTTCTCCTGAGGTAGGAAGATATATGATAGTGCATTCCTTTATTTAATATTCCATTGATCTTGTGCAATTGTTTGATTCATCATTGCACTCCATCCTGTCAGTGATGCATCGATGTAAATTGTTATTATTGAAATTGTGAGGATTATATAAGATCCATTCCAATAATTCAAATTGGCAATCCATTATCTTATTTATTGAATACTTTGTTCTGATAGAGTAAGATAAGTGTTCCAACCGCCATTCTTAAGTGCCCAATTTTGTCTCTTATTAATGTGCGAGCTTTAAGTCTTGTTGGAAAAACTGCATCAATTATTGTTAAGAGCTTTCCAATTATAGTGGCTAATTTTCTTATGTGAATGTTTTCTTTCATTAATATCCATCTGTACTCTCTTTTTATTTCGCTGATCTTCTTTTTGGGCAGACATAAGATTATTCTTTTTGAATCGATTATGAATTCTAAATATTCGACCACTTGAGATGGAATATAATTGAACTTCTGCATATTGATCTTGAATCTGATTTTCTTCAGCAATTGTCATACTTTCTGTGTATAGTTCAAGGCTTTTGCTTTGGAGCAAGCTAAAATTAATAGGTTATCTAGGTAAATTACAATCCTAATGCCCTGACTTCTTACCTATGTGACAATTGGTTTCATCATTTTCATAAAGATTCATGGATTGCAAGTTAGCCCAAAGGAAAGTGCAATAAATTGGTATCGGTAATTGTCACAATTGAAAGAAAAGAAACATTGTATTTGTGCTAATAAGGAAATATGATAAAAGGTGTCTTGAATATCTATAGGCATCATAAAATCTTTTTGTTAAATTAATGTTTTTACTGTATCTATCATTTCAATCTTGAAGTGGATAAACTTTATATATGAATTTAAATTTCTTAGATCTATAATCAATCATGCTGAACTATCTTTCTTGGGAATTGTAAATATTTTGAAATGGAAACATAAGATTTGGGGATCTATCTCCTTTATTACATGCTTGTCAATAAGTTTTTGAATTTCTACTATTATTTCAAAAATGGGACAGAAGTTTAAGACTAATGGATGCAACCTGAGTGGTGGTACCATTGTTCATTCTAATGAGTAATTCTCTCTTACTATCCTTATTTACCATGAAGAACTCTCAAGACAAGACCATTGGTCTATAAATAATAATAGTTATCTCTTCACTATCATACATGTGGTCATATTACCATAAAAGAAAATTTGATCGACAATACGATTTCGAATTAAATACGAATTTCAATTATTTACTATATGTTACTTAGTAATTCTACCATAATACAGTTTTTGAAAAATAGTTGAATTCAATTTCATCACATGTATATTTACTATACAATTCCTTAGTTTTGTTCAGCTAATGTGTTTTGATTGTTGTAATTGTTTGGGTAACTACTTGTATTGTTGTTGTGACTACCCTAATATTCATTTCCCTAATTCTAGGATCTAGAGTTAGACCAAAAACTATTTTTACAACCATGATTGCTATGATAATAATTGTTATATTGTGAGGTTTTCAAATTATTGATTCTGTTGTTATTATTAAATCTCTTGTGATTATTTGTGACATTGATGAAAATTTTATTTGTTTCATTTTTCTTATTAATGATATTCTTAAGATCATTTTCAAAAACCTCTTCCTTTTCAATTGGAGGAGCATATTATAGTGAAATGATTTTAAGTAATTGCTGTTTTCGCAATTTATTAATATATGATAGGGTATCCAAGAGAAGCACTTTGATATTCTTAAAAGCCATTTCAATATATTGCCAAGCCTCAAACTCTTTGCTTATCTCATTTGACTTAGAATTGTATATAGCTCTGAGCCTATTGTTCAAAGGACATAATATTGATAATAAATAGTATACCAAGCTAGAGAGTAACTTATCTGTTTTTTGAGCATGTGAGGGTAAGAGCTTCCACATACATTTGTTTATAGAGGGTGCTTTATATTTAATATGTGCTGTTATATATCTTCCTATCTCAGGAAAAAGATATGGATGGAAAACTAATAGCAGGAAGACACTTTGTATGGATGGACCAATGTGATATGCTAAAGTTAATAAGGGTATACTAAAATTAGTACAGTTCTGAGGTGTATGAGGTCAAACAAAAGAGGCAATAGTAATTTGTTTTATAAAGGTTAAGTTATTTTATTAATAAAGAGGAAAGTTCAACCTTGCAATTCCAGGAAAAATTGGAAGTGTTTATATACATATTTTGGAGTACATAATAGATAATAGTAGTAATATTGATAAAATAGATATTATTTTTGTTAGAGCAGTTAACATACTTACAGCAAGTACAGGGAAATACTACAATGAAGATATACATGATAATAAAGATAATAAAGTGATAGAAGATTCTAAAGGTAATATAGGTAATAAAGGTGATGAAGATAAAGGCGGTGAAGGCATAGATTAGTAGTACAAAGATTATTCTAGAATAGACAATATTACAAGAGTAAATGCTACTAAAAATTGAACAAGGGTGATAAAGATCATTGAGCGAAAATCAAGTATAACAATTCTCCCCCACTAATCTGCGAGTTCCTATATATTTGAGCAATTCCAGTTTTATCAAAAATAGTATATACATGAATGGAAGCTTAATAGTAGTATAGTGTAATTTGTGAGATAAGGTAAGATCTTTGTATGCGACTGGAAATGTATTCTAGTAATTTCCCAAGATAGTAAGCATACACCAGTGTTAGAATCCTGTTTCTTTTTCGTGATATCCTTTGTAATTTCTGATAAATGTTCAAAATGTTGTAATTCGGTAATCTGCAGGAGATTATAAGGGGCTGATATAACATTCATATCTTCAGGAGTATTTTGTAGCAGATCTTCAACCAAAATAGTATAGATGGACATGAGGTTATTTTTGCATGTTAGAAATATTCAATTTTGAAAAAGAAATATGTTGTTTGGAACAGCTGTCCTTTTTATAGATTTTCGTAAGCATTTTGGAGTTCTTGGCAGGTTTCACAATTTTGGATATTTAAGATCTTTCCCAAAAATCATTGGACAGGTAATCTTTATTTAAAATAGTATTAAAATGTCTTGCACTCATAGAAATTCTTGTTACCTTCCACTTCATTGCTTGTACTGGAACTTTGTCTTCTGGTTGCAGCAAAATCCAGATGCTCGAGCTGAGTTTGGTTTCCTGAAGGAGTATATCTCTTTCCTTTGTCAAGATATTTTAAGGTTGCAGCAGTCTTATCGGCACCCTGAAAGGGAACTTGAAGGTCTTCGTCAGGCTAGGGGCAGTTTTTCTTAAGCTGTGGAGTTGGAACAGGAAAGAGTTGAGCTCAGATTGAGAATAGAGGCTGGGTGGGAGTTGCTTCAACAAATGTTGTCCTTGCTTCCAGCTGGTTCTGGAAGATGTTTATCTTTTTAGGTTTGGTTTTATCATCTCTTTTCTTTTTTACATGGTTCTTTTGATTCATAGAAGGGAACATGGTAGATGCTGAGTTTGCTTTCTGGGCCAGTGGTAATATGTGATGTGAATATTCTCTGGATCATCCATACTACACCATGTTCTCTGCTTGCTTTTTCTTCTTTTCAGGTGTGATCAAGGGTCCAAGGATACTTGTTCCAGGCAAGTTGAGAACTGGGTTACCAAAGCATCTGCATCCATGTTGTGTAACCTGGTACTGAGCTTTTCAATAGCTAAAGGATACTTCTATATGTATGTTAAGTTCCTATGCTGATCGGTCGAAGTATGGTTTCAAGAGAAAGAGATTAATTGAAGCAGCAAAAACTTTTCCTTCCATTATCCTAAGTTTGAAGACATCATTTGGCAAGGTATCGTGGATATAGAAGGGTTCTTTCCATTTTGGCTTCAGCTTTCTTGTGAAGTATTTATTTCTGGCAACATCATACATTAATACCTTATCTCCGATTTTCAATTTTTATACCTTGTTACTTTTTGATCGAATCTTTGTTTTTGTTTTTGTTGTCCCTTGTAAATATTTCTTTTTGCTTGTTCTTGTTGTTGTGGAAGGTCTTCTAATAAAATATACAATCGGTCAAGAATTGTTGGTTGCAATATTTCATCTATTTCTGTTGTGGGTATTCGTGGTTTTCGTCCATAAAGTAAATAATATGATATCATTTTTGTTGAAGATTGTTTTGCTGTTCTATAGATGAAAAGTACTAGCGAAACATGTTGATTCCAATCTTCTTTGCCTTCTGTTAACTTTGCAAGAGATTTACACAAAGTTCTATTAAATTGTTCAACCAATCCATTGGTTTAAGGATGGTATGGCATAGATAGTAAATGTCTTGTCTCAAATTGTTTGAGTAATCCATCTACTATTTGATTTCAGAAGTGTGTTTCTCTGTCAGACAAGATTTGTTTCGGGCATCTATATCTACAAATAATGACTTGATAGATAAATTCTGCTACACATTTTCCAGTAGCTCTAGAGATGACTTCTGCTTCTGGCCATTTGGTAAAATAGTCTGTTGCAACAATAATATACTTATTTCCTTGTTTGATAATTGGTAAAGGTCCTACAATATCTATGTCAATTTTGGAAAATGGTTCTTTAATAGGAATAGGATGTAAGGATCCTGGAGTCCTGTATTTTCCACATTTTTGGCATTGGTCACATGATCAAATATAGTCTTTAATATTTTTGAACATCTGGGGCCAATAGTACTGATCACAAATTTTCTCAAAGGTCTTGTCAATGCCTAAGTGTGCACCAGTTAGATGGTTGTGCATTAGATAGAGTATAGCTTCGATTTCATGTTTTTGAACAACTCTAAGTAATTGGTTTCGTATTTTTCTTCTTCTGTCTTTCTTATAAAGTTGGTTGTTTTTAACTTCAAAAAATTTGCTTTGTGTTTGAAAATGTTTTTATTGATTATTGTTTAAAGTGGATAGTAGTTTGTTGTTAAGAATATAGTTTTTCAATTGATGATATTGTTGGATATCCATATTGTTGACTTGAAGTGCCAGAACACTGACATCCACTAGTCGAAATTTGGTTATTCGGCATGTCGAATTATTGTTGAATTTTTAAATTTTTTATAATTAAATTTAAGTCGAATTTATGCTATTTGGTGCCACTCGGCATAAAAATCAATATAGATATTCGTTAAACATTCGTTAATAGTTCGACTATAACATTATAGC
>CAJVPV010001188.1:0-16905 GCA_910591835.1 Acaulospora morrowiae
TTGAAATGTTTAAGGCTAAGGAAGTAGTAGTAACGTATCCAGTCGCAGATAACACAAAAACTCAAACCGATTGGCGTGCTGAATTCTTTGGATATAGAAATCCGGAGACACGACTCTTACGTTATAATTCTCCTTTAAGTCGTGATGATAACAAATATCGATTTATTCACAAATCTTTATTCGAATATTTTGTTGCTCGATCAATATATGAGGCAATTTGCAAAGGAGATAAATCCACATTATTTGAAGAAACTTCAATACTAGGTGATTCTGGGGTTGTTCGCTTTCTAACAGAGTATGTGAAGCAGAAAGAGAGTCTGAAAGGTGTTCAACAAGCCGAAAAATTCAAAGAGGATCTCTTCAACTTTATCGAGAAATCAAAAAAAGACACCAATTTCGAAATAGCCGCAGCAAATGCAATCACAATTTTAAATAAAGCTGGAATGTCATTTAGTGGAAAGAATTTAAATAGTATTCATATTGCCGGTGCGGATTTAAGTTATGGTTTGTTTCATTGTACTCAATTTAAACAAGCAGATTTAATTAATGTTAATTTCAAGGGGACATGGTTACAATATGCAAATTTTGGTGATGCTTATATGACAGGTGTACAATTCGGTGAATTTCCTTTTTTAGATCTTGAGAACTCGTGTAATTGCTGCTGCTATTCCCCAGACAGACGTTTCATTGCTATTGCTAGTGGAAATGAAATTCACATTTACAATGTCGAAACGTTAGAAATTATACGCATTCTAGGACATACTGGTGTCGTTTGGGGTGTGACCTTCTCACCTGATGGCACCCAACTGGCATCGTGCAGCGATGACAATATGGTGCGGCTGTGGTCGATCGAGAATTTAGATCAGAATCCACGCATTCTAGAAGGACATACTGATGATGTTAATAGTGTGACCTTCTCACCTGATGGCACCCAACTGGCATCGTGCAGCGATGACAGCACGGTGCGTCTGTGGTCGATCGAGAATTTAGATCCGAATCCACGCATTCTAGAAGGACATACTGACGAGGTTAATGGTGTGACCTTCTCACCTGATGGCACCCAGCTGGCATCGTGTAGCTCAGACAACACGGTGCGTCTGTGGTCAATCGAGAGTTTAGATCAGAATCCACGCATTCTAGAAGAACATACTGATCGAGTTTGGAGTGTGACATTCTCACCTGATGGCACCCAGCTGGCATCGTGCGGCGATGATAAGGCGGTGCGTCTGTGGTCTATCGAGAATTTAGATCTGAATCCACGCATTCTAGGACATACTCGTTCTGTTAATAGTGTGACCTTCTCACCTGATGGCACCCAACTGGCATCGTGCAGCTCAGACAACACGGTGCGTCTGTGGTTGATCGAGAGTTTAGATCTGAATCCACTCATTCTAGAAGGACATACTCGTTCTGTTAATAGTGTGACCTTCTCACCTGATGGCACCCAACTGGCATCGTGCAGCTCAGACAAGACGGTGCGCCTGTGGTCGATCGAGAATTTAGATCTGAATCCACGCATTCTAGAAGGACATAGTGGTTATGTTATGAGTGTGACCTTCTCACCTTATGGCACCCAACTGGCATCGTGCAGCGATGACAAGACGGTGCGTCTGTGGTCCACGATATCCAGTAACTGCGTAGCTATTATGTACTTTCCCGGAGCAGTTAGGAGTCTTGCTTGGAAGAAGACAAAAGCGGGCGACCTTTTATTAACAGGTGGTGATGATAAAGCGATTCGTTTGTGGCATGTAGATGATCAAACGTCGCAAGTCTCTTTGCATTGGACTTCACGTCAAAATATTTTATGGATTTCTAAAGCATATATTCAAAACGTGAAAGGTTTGAATCCAATGAATATACGCCTTTTAAGGCAAAGAGGTGCCACTGAAGACTCGAAAGTTTAACAAAAACAACCAAGCTTAAGTCGAAATTATTAGCAGTCTTGTTGTGATATTCTAACTAGCGCTTTATTTGTATTGTTAAATTTATTATAATAAATAAATATTAATAATTATATTATATGAACCATCACTTATTAAGAATGATTTAAATGTATCGTAACTACGTCAAGAACTCGCACAAGTAATTACGTACTTTTTACGATCGCCTTTCCTTCCCTCTCCGCTTTATTCCTTTATTTGCACTTTATAGCGCCTTTTTATAAATGCAACAGACAGTTTACGTTATTACTACGTCATTTAATTTATGTTTATGATGCTTACTCACTCTATAAATAACGCGAAAGCAAACGAGTAAATTTTTACAGGCAGAAAATCGACATTTTCTTTTATTTTGAGGATGATATTTTATAGTAGCCAACCAAACAGCAAAATCAATAAACCATAAAGACTCAATATTATCTTAAATTATTATGGGTCCTATCATAATAACAATTAAACTGTCTATCGATTCTGCATAGAGAAAGAGAAAAGGTTGGATCTGGAAACGCGTTAGCTTGTTGTTTACTTTTAAAATTCGCATATGGACACTATCTGTAAGAAAATAAACAAATATTGGTTTGTCATTTTGATTCGTAATTGATTCACGTGTTCCGAATATGTTACGAAGTTTGATTGCTAGTTTTTGAGACGATTTTGCTCTGGTTGGTTCTGAATACTTGCTAACCTTCTTTCAGCCTAATTTTGTTGATTTTTCTGTTAGAAACATAAGCTCCGATTTTTGCATTACGAAATTACAAGTACAGAATATTAAATAATAGGCAAAGTGATGTTTATGATTTAAGGTTTAATAGTTGTCAGAATACATTGGCTTTCTCCTTTTGTATTGGATTTACAAACAAAAAGAAAAAGCACAGGAGGCTCTATAGAAGCGAAGAAAAAGAGAAGAAAAAAGAGGAGAGATTCGTCTTATAGGGCCCTTTTTTTCTTTCGAGTTGTTTTGCATCGATATTTTTATTTCTTTAGTACAAAAAAGCTTATGGATATTTTAATGTATTGGCGGCTACCGAATATTTTGATAGGTTATTTTAAAGACCACGGATAAAAGAGACTTGAGTGACATAAGAATTGACTTTGGCATTCGTTCATCAAAACCTCAGTGATCATAATTTGAAGTGCTACAGACGACATCCTGAAAGTTCACCGTCATTCATGGCATCTTCAGGATGATAATCTGTTATTTTTTAATTCACTAGCCGTGCAAATCTATCTAGTGCAATGACACCGTGACCGTTTTAGTAATTTTTTTCTTGTCAAAATAGACGATAAACTTAGAGTTGTAGTATTTGATGAAGAGGAGGAAGAATTTGGAAAGTACGAGTTATTATCTCGACCCTTCGAATGATGTTTGATAGAAAAATTTTATTTGAAGGTACAACCTTACTTCGCCACTTGATTATCAAGAGAATTGGTCCGTAAAAGAGTAATTATAAAATGAATTCGGAAATCAAATATACTACAATATGTAATGGTAGTGCTGAAAAAAGTGTCTTGATTCAAGTCTTGGATAATGTCTAATTTTATTCCATGGGTTCTAAACAGAACGCCAAGAATATTCATCGAACAAAATTAACAGATATTTTTCTAATAATACCCTCATAATATGCCTGTTTTACATTGAATGTTCTTTTTAAATTGCCAATATTCATAATTATGTTATTTCGAACTTGAAAAAATGATTCTTCATCAGGCGAAATAAAAAAATAATTAATTTTTTTCTCTTCATCGTCAAAGCTGAAACAATGATATTTATTGTGCACACTAATAAATAAAATGATATATACTTCAATCAACCTTTTAAATTAATAATTAATAATCATAATTTAATTAACTTATCAACTCAAAATATTTCGTATTTATTACAATAGCCTTCAATAGGTTTTCTAAATTGATATAAGTTGTTATTTCTACTTTCCTAACTATTGACTCCATCTTTTCTATTAAATTAATACTTATTGAATAAATAAAATCGAGAATTAACTCGGATTATATCACTAATTCTTTTGACATAGATCAAATCCTCTTCATGAGTTAAATCTACGTTATTGTCAACATAATTATCACTTACCAAGTTGATGAATATTAGAACCATCATTCGATTTCGCATTAGCGCGATAATCTTTGCCACCAGAATCTTTTAAAGTTATTACCAGGCAATAAATTTTCATCAGTCAACGATATTTAATCCTCCCGTCGATCATGACAACCTTATTATTATTTCCTGACTGCTGCACTTCCTCTTTTTAATCTGATGTCGGCACATTATTAATTAATTTTTTTTGAGAAAACTTTTATAGTTGTCAAACATATTCCATTGAGTTATTTAATCTTGTTGTCGCACTGAGCCATTTCTATTACAACGAATATCGATTACAAGTGTCATAGGCCTCATAAACCTCATTAATTCTAATGAATCTAAGAATCATCAATTTCATATGTTGCCTGTGCAAACTTGTTTATTAAGTAAAATAAAATTTTGATTAACACTATTCTAACCAAGTTTCTCAGGGCATAATCTGCGTAGGTTTTTTTGTTAAGCGAACCATTGGAGTAGCAATTGACAAGAAACGTTGCATATACGTGAAAATATTACAGTATATACTTGAAATAACCAATTAGGCAAGTAGAATCACAGAAAGTCTCTAATAGATATGTTTTAAATTTCAAAATAGATTGCTTTTATTCTTTATTTTTTTTTTATTTTTGAATTCAGACCGAAAATTACATTATGAAGTACAGTGGATTGTAGGGTCGAGTGGATTGATTTGACTCGTTATTATTAAATAAGCAAATTATCCGACTCAGGTCGTAAATTTTGGATTAAGATTGGGTCAAGTTTGAGTCGAGCCGACTTGTTCGGAACACTATATACAGTATAATGAATTTTTAGTTTATGAATAAAAAAATATGAAGTTGAAACATGGTCTCTATACTGATGCATTGAGACACTCGGACAATAGTAAAGGCAAATACATTTTAAAGAAATCGACCCCAAAAGTTAAATTACTTATATTGTATATTATTATTATTATTACAGTATTTCCACTGTCGACCAACCACATTATTTTCCAATGACATCGCTGACCACCAGATAAAGTAATTCTAACTGCAATGAACCAGACATCAGTGCGTGTGATATAGAAAATATTTTAAAGTTACCTTTAACAAAAATAATCTTGTAAAAAAATCAAAATAAACTTTAAAACATTATATAATTGTTTAACACTTATTTTCAATAAAATAAAATCAACTTATTTTTATGAAAAACACGTAATTATAAGTACTGTATTTTGAAAAATTTCTTTAAAATAAAATTTTAATAAAATGATTTTTGTTGTTCTTATTATCCATGCCTTTATTTATTATTGTAATGCTCTATATATTGCTAATAAAATAACAATAAGATATTGCTCAATAAATTTTTATTGTTATATCACTATTTCTTTCTCTTTTTTAAAATATTGTATTTATCTTACATATAATTGTTATGACTATTCATTTTTATTGTCATATTTTAATAAAATTAACAACCTATAATTATAAAAATGTATCAATTTTTAAAATAATAATTAACAAAAAAATAATTATTATTATATAAAAATAACTGATTTCTAAATTAATCTCTCATAATATCATTTGAATTAATTAATGTTAATATTTCTTTTCAAAACTTATTTATTCTAAATTTTTAATTTGTATATTTAAAATAATTACATTATTATAAATATAAATAATCCTTTTATTTTGTCTTTGTGTTTTTGCTAATTCATATAACAAAGCTTTGCTTTTGATATTAAATTATTATTTTAATGTTTTTATCATAACATTATTTTGTTTTTTTTAATATCTTGTTAATATCTTGTTTAGGGCTCAAAAAAGTACCAAACTGGTATTGAACTAGTATTGAAATGGTACTGATCTATAGTAAATTTAATATATGGGTTGTGATCTACTCATATGTTTTTATAGTAAATTTAAGTATCAAACTGGTATTAAAATGGTATCGTTAGAAGCCCTAATCTTGTTATATTGTTTATATGTTTTATAAATATTCAGTAATAAAAATTAATACATGATTATAATTATTTTTTTATTTTTCTTTTTATTTTTTGTAGATAAATTCAGTTTCTTTGTTTAATTGTATATTATCTTGTAATATACAATTAAAATTAAATTGAAATCCAAGCAAAAACACTAGAACCACAAGTAATGAGAATAATAATACTATACTATACTAGTGATACATTTTAAGAACCAGTAATAACAGATAATTAAAATAACTGAGATTAATTTTTATAATATTCTATATAGTACTTCTCCTATAGCAAATATAGCTAATCCTAAACTTAACAAGTCAAGTGATTTAAACTAGTCATAAGATTTTTATCTTCTGCAGATAGGTTCCATATGATATGTAGACATACTTACTTGATTTTTAAAAGTATACACAATTGGGTTATAAAGGCAAATAGGTAAGCTATTGCTAGAAATAATCATTAGGCTATATTAAGCTACTTATATAAAAGGTATTGATAAAAGTGACTCCAAGTCAGATGACTTCATTTATAAAAGACACTTGGTATATAATCTAGGTATTAATTGTCAATAAAGACTCTGCATTAATAAATGTTCATCTTAAATAATAATAATAATAATAATAATAACAATAAATATTCTTTTCTATATTTCTATATTTTATTTAATAAAGTATACATTTAATTTTCTTTATACTATATGTAAAATAAAAGTAAAGAATTAGGTGGCATTCATTGTTAGCCTGATAAATGGTATAATCATAAAATTACAATTTAGATACATTGAATATTAGACGTTATCATAAAAACGCGTAAAAACTTTCCTGATCTTAATTATAGGCGATTTAATATAAGCTTAGTTACTCATCCTATTTTTATTTATTTCAGAAACGCAACCAAGAATTGTTCAACACAATTTAATCGTCATGGATGTGATCTATTATTTAACTGATGCATTTTATTAGAACTAATAATTAATTCTCGACTGATATTACATTATGTGTTATCTTAGTTATTAGCCGCCTTAATATATTTATTCTCTATTTATTTGGTAGATTAATGAGGAATGTTACTATACTTTTGCTAGACATTAATTTCACAACATATATGTACATTTAATATTAATAATTTAAAATGAGAAGCATCATTTTAAATGGTGATACACCGGAACAATTGACAAGAAGGCACGCTTTTGTAGATAAATATTAGGAGAGTTATTATTTATTATTTTTTTTTGTGTTAGTGCAACGATAAAAATATTTTGACTTCGTCGCAAGTAAATTAATAACAGTTCAACACGATCCCACTTATACGGCATTGTCACATTTTTATAAAACGGAACAATTTTTTGTATTTGAGGAATAGAAATTACCAACAATACGACATTTGTGCAGGCTGCTCAAGCAAGTAATATTTGATAGTATACTGAAATTAATTATAGAATGTATTGTGCTGCATATTAGTAATACTTAAATTAGTTTAGGCTTTATTATACAAAACGATTAACTTGGTCTTCGATGTGAGAGTTGTGTAATACATTTATTTTAAAACGAACAATCTTTGACAACGTATTTTTATGGTACAATTTTATGGCATAATTATAGCTAGCTACTGACGTTGGTTTGCAGGGACGTACGTTCCATACTGCTATACTCGGTATGTATAATTTTTATTCTCAAAAATATTTTTAAAGCTGACTCTAAGAACCATTTATTCTAGATTTGATTAAAAGCAAATATGGGTATATCATTATTTATTAAGGAGAAGATCTGATCATGCATGTAATTAAAGGTATGTTCAAACTGGTCCTCATGATCAACCACTTTTATAAAACATTCAGCAGTTGTACGTATATGGAAATTATATCACTATTCCTTTTTGTGAGTGATCGCCAGTATTGAATTGATTTAAACTGAACCATCTCCCATCTAAAGTGAACTGTTAAACTCTATACGCAAGTCACTCGAATATTATGAAAAATCGGATGAGCCGAGAAATTCCAATAATATATTCTATATTATTGGCTTTTATCTCAACGTTAGACATTTTTATGAAAATGAAAATGGAATTGAAAAGGATGAACGTAAGGCATTCAAACATTATCAAAAATTAGCAGAGATGGGTCATATAGATGAAGTATATAATGTTGGTTATTGTTATTTAAATGGGATTGGAGTTAAAAAGGACGTGTATAATGCATTTTTATATTATCAAAAATCGGCTGAAATGGGTCATGTAAATGGAACATATA
Source organism: Acaulospora morrowiae (assembly GCA_910591835.1). Taxonomy (NCBI): domain Eukaryota; kingdom Fungi; phylum Glomeromycota; class Glomeromycetes; order Diversisporales; family Acaulosporaceae; genus Acaulospora; species Acaulospora morrowiae. The sequence goes on from CAJVPV010001188.1 coordinate 8,244, forward strand.
ACGTTGGTTATTGTTATGATAAAGGAATCGGAGTTAAAAAGAATGAATGTATGGCATTCACATATTATCAAAAATCATCCGAGATGGGTCATGTAAATGGAACCTATAATGTTGGCTATTGTTATGATGAAGGAATTGGTGTTAAAAAGGATGAACGTAAGGCATTCGAATATTATCAAAAATCGGCGGAGATGGGTTATTCTTGTGGCACATATCGGGTTGGCCATTGCTATCGAGATGGGATTGGAGTTGAAAAGAATGAACATAAAGCATTCGAATATTATAAAAATCAGTTGATATGGGAAATTTTAATGGAGTATTTCAGGTTGGTTGTTGTTACCAAAATGGAATTGGAGTTGAAAAGAATGAACATAAAGCATTCGAATATTATCAAAAATCAGCCGATATGGGAAATTCTAATGGCGTATTTCTGGTTGGATATTGTTATAATAAAGGAATTGGAGTTGAAAAGAATGAATATAGAGCATTTGAATATTACCAAAGATCAGCCGACATGAAAGATTATAATGGCATATTTCAGGTTGGCAACTGTTATAGTGAAGGAGTTGGAATTAAAAAGGATGAATATAAGGCATTTGAATACTATTTAAAATCAGCCGAGATGAAAAATTACAACGGAGTATTTCAGGTTGGCTATTGTTATCAAAATGGAATTGGAGTTAAAAAGGATGAATATAAGGCATTCGAATATTATCAAAAATCAGCAGAGATAGGAGATTCTTGTGGTGTATATCGAGTTGGCTATTGTTATCGAGATGGAATTGGTGTTAAAAGGGATAAAAATAAAGCATTTGAATATTATCAAAAGTCAGCGGAAATTAGTTATTCTTGTGGTATATATCAAGTTGGTTGTTGTTATAGAGACGGAATTGGAGTTGAAAAATATGAACATAAAGCATTCGAATATTATCAAAAATCAGCCGATATGGGAAATTCTAATGGCTTATTTCAGGTTGGCTATTATTATAGTAAAGGAATCGGAGTTGAGAAGGATGAATATTGTAACGGTGATCGGCGAGTCTGTCGCTAATGGGAAGTTAAATTCGCGTAACGATAGTAAGGGTTTATGGTGAGGCGGAATTGATTATGGCCGAGAAAAAATAACTTGGCTTCCTTTATTTCATTTCTTCCTTCTTTTATACATTCTTGCACACTTATTACATAATAAAAATGATAAATACAAATTAAGGAAAACTATTAAAAATTCTCATGACGAAGTAATCGCTATTTGATTTTCACGCTATTCTTATTACATAATTCTATTGTTCGATCCCATAGTGCCATGATTGATCCTTGCACGACCCAGTCACGTGGCAATCGTTGCGATTGTGTCGTGATCCGACTTCCTTCTAACAGTTCCCATCTTCTCAGGTTCGCGCTAGTTTCTATCACTCTTATTGTGTTTGACACCGCTATTTTCTTCCCAATATTGTGGGGAACCCAGAATTCAGTGTGAGGTGCGTTACTTTTTCCCGTGTTACAATATAAAGCCTTCGAATATTATTTAAAATCAATAAATATGGGAGATTATAACGGCCTATTTCGGGTTGGCAATTGTTATTATGAAGGAATTGGAGTTGAAAAGGACGAATATAAAGCATTTAAATATTATTTAAAATCAGCCGAGATGGGTAATGCAAATGGAATGTTTGTGGTTGCTGGATTTTATAGAAATGGAATTGGAATTACACGGAACTTACAAATGGCTATATATTGGTATCAAATGTATGTACTGTAAATCATTTAATTTATCATTATGGTTACTGTGAATTAACAACGATATGTAAATTATTAGGGAGAGAAATATGTTCTTAGGTAAATATGTTGATATTACTATTGTATCACTATCTTATTTATTCAGAATCTAATAATAATCATCCGTTTAGTTTCGAATGAATCAATACTTAGAAACTCAAATATTGATAATGAACTTAAAAAAATGCTTTCAGTAATCAAATATCCATTGCATTGGTTTCCTTACAAGGAATTCAAATGTATTACGAAGGTGGGAAAAGGAGGATCTGCAACAGTTTTTTATGCCCTTTTGGGTGATAGAGGTGTCGCGCTTAAATTATTTCACGGATCGAGAGATAGTCACAAGGAGTTTATAAATGAGGTAATTTTTATTTAGATACTTATAGTTTATTGGATTTTAAATTCACTTGCCCTTTTCTTTCATTAAAGCTAAAGGCGTATTGCGATATTGGTTATAGAAATCCTACATTTTTAAAATGTTATGGAGTATCTAGAGACGAAGCCTCTAACGATTATATACTTATTACTAACTATATGCAAGACTGGATTCTTTGCGTAATAATTTTCCTTCAATATTACAAATTAGATGGAAAGATAAATTAAAATTACTAATCAGCATTGCGTCAGATCTTCAAATAATTCATTCACAGAATCTTATTCACCGAGATTTACATAGTGGCAATATACTATTAGACAATTTATATAGTGCATATATCGCAGATTTAGGTCTTTCAATGTCGACAGATAAAGAATCTAAAGGAGTTTACGGGATTTTACCATACATTGCACCTGAAGTTTTTTGTGGTAATCCTTATACCTTGACAGCAGATATTTACTCATTTGCCATAGTTATGTGGGAAGTTTCTTCTGGAAGAGCTGTTTCTTTTAACCAAAAATCTAGAGTTCAATTTCAAATTGATGTATGCAATGGATATCGACCAAATATTATTGAAGGCACGCCACAGTGTTATATAGATATTATGAAAAGGTGTTGTGATGGAAATCCAAAGAATCGGCCACTTGCCGAAGAAATTTGCAGAACTTTTACGGAATGGCAAAGTGATGAAAAAGTTACAACGGAATTAATCGAGCTTGATAAAACATCGGAATATAAGGAAAATCCGCATGTACAAACATACACTAAAACAATCCATACAAGTGAATTCATTCCTTATATCAAATCATATTGCTACGATAAATAATATATGTATTATTGCTTTATTATTATTATTATTATTATATATTTTGGCATATATCAAATTAACGCTTATTATATACTATAGACAGCCAACAACTTAAGTTAATTATTAAAAAATAACAGACGCCTTTAGGGGATTTTCCGAAAATAAACTTATGATAAGAGACATGTAAATAACAATAATGTAAACATAGATTCTTATATGTTTTATATGCGAGATTTATTGTATTTCCTATCAAGTATTATGTGATCTGGTATAGCTTACCGTGACTCATTAAATAATACTTGAAGTAATAAACCATATACTGTAGATAACAAAAAGATTGTCAAATAGTTTAATTAGGTAGTACAAATCGATTTAAATATAAGTTTTTAATGCATTTTTTTTAATTAAAAAGATGGGTTTTTTTACTAAATATATAAAAAAAGATCCTAGATTGCAATAAAACACAAGACAAATTACTGTATTGGAAGTATGAGTATTGAATGCCCGGAATGCAAAGCATTACATTGGATAGATGAGAAAGTAGCAGGATCTCGACATGCTCCAATTTTCAGCACCTGTTGTGCAAAAGGCAAGGTGAAACCACCTGCCATTGCTTCACCACCTGAATTATTAGAAATGCTTCTCACAGAAGAAAGTCCGCAAGCACATGATTTTCGAAAAAGATTCGTATTTATAATTCTATACTTGCATTTACTTCCATGGGTGCCAAAATCGATGAACGTGTTATCGGAACACAAGGTGTGTACTGTATAATTATTACTGTACGGAAATTTCACTCAAAAAAAATGAAAAATGCTGATGCAAGTGTGCTGCACAAGCATGTAAAAATGTCATACAGAGAGCAGCCACTTTGTCACTTATTTTGGTAAAACTTCTCTGCCATTTTTATATCATTTTTTTTTCTTTGAATAAAATCGACACCATGAATTCAGAAGATGCAAAAGGTAAGCTGTTTAATAGCTACAAAAGATTATTAAATTATTAAATATTTTTTAATGTTTAAAATCCTTGTAGATGGTAATTAAAATTTGACATTTTAATCATTTGTGTTATAAAATCTTATGAACGAGATTCACTGTATTAATTGTCAATTTAATAGGAAGTAAGTCGAAGTTAAGATATTTTCATTATTAGCTTAGTAAATCTTTGAGATGAGATTTAATTGTATCAATTGACAACCTTTTATAGTTTGTAAGTAAAATCCAGGAAATTTTATTGTCATAAAATATTACGAAATAAGATTTAATTGTTTTTATCATTTATTATTATAGGTGAATTGAATCTGAGATATTTCGTTTTTTTTCGTAAAAAATTATCTCAAATGACATCAAATTGTATTGATTATAGAGGGTTAAGTTAATTACAGAATATATCGTTATTTGTTTCGTAAATCATATAAATAAAATTTAATTATATTAATATTATTCCTTGTAGAAGATAAGTTAAATCTAGAAAATTTTTATTATTTGCATTGTAAAATAATATGAACTAGAATTTATCGCATAATAGTTAACTTTTATTTGCTTTGTAATCTCATATAAATTAGAATTGATTACTTAAATTGTAAACTTTTATAGGTGGTAAGTTAAATCTAGGATATTTTAGTAGCTTGCCTTATAATATTATATGAAATTAGAATTAATCTCTTAATTGTGAACTTTTATACAACGTAAGTTATTTCCATAATATTTTGATTACTTGCTTCGTAAAATCGTATGCATTAGAATTAATTGCTTAATAATTAACTTTTTAGGTGGTAAGTCAAATCTATAATATTTTTGTTATTTACTTCGTAATTATATGAAATTAGATTTAATAGTTAAATTATTAATTTTTATAGCGAGTAAGTTAGATTCAGTATATTTTTATCATTTACTTCTTAAATCACAAGAAATTAAAAGTAACTATTTAATCGTTAGCTTTATAGAAAGTAAGTTAAATCTAGAATATTTTTGTTATTTCATCGTGAAATCATAAATTAGAATTAATTGTTTACCCATTAACTTTATAGAAGGTAAATTAATTATAGGATAGTTTAGTTATTTCTTTGTAAAATAACATAAAATTCTAATTAACTGCTTAATCATTAATTATTATAGAACGTAAGTTAAATATAGGATATTTTTGTTACTTGCTTCGTAAAATCATATTAAATTAGAATTAATTGCTTAATTGTTAACTTATAGTGGGTAAGTTAAATTAAGTATATTTGCTTCATAAAATTATATGAAATTAGATTCAAATGTTTTTATAGAAGGTAAGTTAAATCCAGGATATTTTTGTTATTTACTTCATAAAATCATATGAAATTAGATTTAACAGCAGTCACATGACTTTTCACACAAATTTTAGGTATAAATTTTTGTTATAATAAAAAAATTTTTTTATTTAGTAATTTAATATAAACTTTAAAACTCAAATTATTCTTCATTTGCTTATATTATAAGCTTTGAATATTTTTTTTAATATGATTAGAAGATATGATAGAAAATAACTTTACTCATACCTTCAATTCAATATTTCTTAAACTCATGAAGTTTATCTAGAAGCAAGTGAAATTTTCATAATAAACTTTTAAATTTTGACTCAGTGAAAAGGATCTACATTTATTTTAAATTTTAAAGGTTTACTATGAAATTTTCATTTGCTTCTAGGTAAAGTTTATGAGTTTAAGGATATTGAGTTAGGGGTATGAATAAAGTTATTCTCTATCATATCTTCTATCAAATTAAAAAAAAATAATCAAAGTTTATATTAAATTATTAAGTAAAAAAAATTTTTTTATTATAACTTAAAAATTCATGTGAAAAGTCGTGTGATTGATAGTTAAATTGTTAACTTTTATATAGTAGAAGGTAAACTAAATTCAGAATATTTTCATTATTTACATCGTAAATAATATAAAATTAGATATAATAATTAAATTGTTAACTTTATAACGAGTCAGTATATTTTTATTATTTACTTCTTAAAAATTGCAAGAATTAAAATTGATTATTTAACCGTTAACTTTATAGAAAGTAAGTTTAATATAGAATATTTTTGTTATTTGCTTCGTAAAATCATATTAAATTGGATTTTATTACTAAATCGCTTACTTTTGTAGAACGTGAGTTAAATTCATGATATTTTGTTGCTTGCTCTGTAAAATTATATGAAATTAGAGTCAATTGTTTCCTTTATAGAATGCAAGTTAAATATAGGCTATTTTCTTAATTTGTATTCTGTAAATATTTTTTTTGCCGTCTACAGAATATTTCATTCGACTACCAACTACATTAAAAATCAATTCAATATAAAAAAGTTTGGTACAAGACGCGATAGAAAAATTTAAAATTAAAGAAATTTCTTTTAATGAGATCACTAAAGGAAAAAGAATTGATCGTGTTGGATCTGGGTTTGTTTATAAAGGCATATTAAATAGAAATGGAAAAGAGTTGGCGATGAAAGAAATATCTGTTTATTTAGAAGATGACAGTATGTCTATTAAAGTTTCCTTAGTAAAGTATGTATATGTATGCACTATCAAAAAATTGAAAGTTTTTGAAATCCAGATTCACTAAAGATGAATATATGCATTCTAGCTAAAATTGCATTCTATTGCAAATCATCCAAAAATTATCGAATTTTTTGGATTGTGTTATGGTAAGAATGTCAAGTTATGATACGATAATGCATTAGCATGTATTATGCGTATTTGTTAATTCCCATATTTTTAGATACAAAAGACGATCTTTACTTCCTTCTCATGGAACTTGCAGATGATGGGAACTTAAGAGAATATATGACCAGAAATAGAGATTACATCTCATGGCTTGATAAGATAAGGCTTGCAAGTAAGTCAGATTACCGAGGGATTGTCATATCTTCATAATGAAATAAACGGTGCTCACCGTGATTTGGTAATGTCTACTTGAAAGTTATAATGTTACAATACGCGTATTAAATATACATTTTTATTTTAGCATACTAAAAATATCTTGATTCATCAAGTAGACGTTAAAATCGCAGATTTTGGATTATCTAAAAATTTTAACAGCACAATGACGACCGAAAAAAAATTGTGCGGAGTTCTAGCTTTCATTGACCCGCAGAAATTTCAAAATCTAGCTTATAAGATGGATTCTAAATCCGATTTTTATAGTCTTGGTGTTATTTTCTGGGAAATTTCAAGTTGCTATCCTCCATTTAATAATAAAGGTCCGAGTTCTATTATTGTCGATATTTTGAACGGCAGACTCGAAGAACCAGTATCCGGGACACCTTTGTCTTTTGTTCAAATCTATCGAGATTGTTGGAATACTGTACACTACCTGAACAACGGACAACTGTTGATTACATTTTTAACAGATTAGATATAGGTATTTTATGGTTAACTACGTCATAGATATTAATAAAGAAGTAAAAAACAAACTAATTATTCGAAACGCAGTATTTAAACCTACCGTGTATATATTATTATTATATGCGAAGAGGATCACAATATTGTGAGATACAGTAGCAAGAGTTAAAGATGTTAGCAATCTTTAGTATAGTTAAATCAACTGTTTTTTTGTTTATTTCTACTTTTTTTTATTTATTAATATACTATAAGAAGTATGTCTATGTATTGTAGATTGTGACTTTGGTAATAAATAGAGCCTTTATAGTTCAATGGTTGAATTTTACCTTCAATTAAAAACCATATTTAATTGCACCAACAGTATATAGAAATTTTGGGAAAAGTCTGAAGGGGCGTTAGCAAATGAAAAATGAACAGACTCTTAAATACTGCATAGAATAATTAATTTGAAAAGTTCTAATTTAAAGTAACAGTAAAATTATTTTATAATTCAATAAGATAAAAATATAAATGTCTTACCAATCAAAATTTTTTCTTTGTAAGTTGGTACTGTAAGTACTTTTATTGGTTCTTAAAGAGATATCAATTATATTACTGTACTGTACTGAGTACTGTACTTTTTTCTTAATGTAACATTTACTATAATAAGTAAAATAATCACCTTAAATAGGAAAATTGATGTGATTTCCTATCGAATACAAGAATACTGTACTATAATCAGAATACTGTACTGTACTGTATAATTTAGAATTATTAATACAGTAATTAGCCATAAATAAAATGCAACGCAATAACTGTTGGAAGAAAAAAATATTTTTTTCCTCTCATAAATAGAGATCTTTATTCAATATTTAAATTAAAGATTAAATATCGTTTGTATGCTCCAAGTTTTTTACTTTCGATTTTAATAACAATCTTTATATAATTTTTATGGAAACATATCTTTTACGCTATAAAACCTGTTATTTGTTTTGTTTCTCAGTGTAAATTTACTCTTTGTGCCATAATTTATGGGTTTGTTTGTACAATGAAATTCAACGTGCATTTACTTTAGGGTTAAAAAAATTCTCAGAATTCTGAAGAGTACAGTAGAATTTCATTACACGAAGTTTTTCGAAATAGCAAGGTAAAAGTAGAGGATTTTAGAATATTTCTAATTGACCTTAAGGAGAAGAAAAAATTTTGGCTAATAGAATTTCGTATATGTTTTATTTACCTTGATTAAGATTTTGCTCTGGAGTTGTCAAATTCATCTCAATTTCGGCCGTGGAAGATTTTTAAAATCAAGAAGTTTGCTTGTACGAAGAAGTTGACTTGTATGAATTTGTTCACTTGTACG
>CAJVPV010001189.1:0-16901 GCA_910591835.1 Acaulospora morrowiae
ATCTACCACAGACTTAAAAATATTTAGTGAACTACAAAATGATCTTCTCAATACAATTTATCAGGAAATTTGGATTCTCGGAAACAAAAATATGATTGAAGATGAAGAAATATATAATATCTTCCGCTCTGACAAATTAAGAAAAAACAAACCAACACACTTTACAAACACAAAATCCAAAGTAAAAAACTCCTTAGCAAACAATTCTCCCAATTCTAACCCAAACAAACTTATTAATATAGTTACTAAAACATATTCAGAAAATCTATCCATACCCTTTTTGGATAGAATAAATTATTAAGGAGGCATTAGCCCTCCAAACATAGATAGTTTCTTTTGTTTTCCTTTTCATAAAAGGGTTTTTCACAAAATATATCTATATGGTGGTAGGCTGACATGTATAACAATGTATCTCAAAATCTAAACATTAATTATGTAATGAATATTTCTTACTCAATTAATAAAGATTATGAGAAATGCCTCACTTAACATTAAAAAAAAAAAAAAAATTATATTATTTTTATTTTTCTAAAAACAACAAATTATAAAAGAGCAATTTGTATTTTTCATAAAAATATATATATATATATTTTTTAAAGGAACAAAGACAACCATTAGTCTTTCACTTTTTATTATAAGTAACTTGCCATTACAACAGTATTATAAATTGCTAGACTAAACTATATCTCTCTTTCATAAGAAAAGCTTAATGTGAGGCTCAAAAATTAACCCTTTGCCTAAGTACCTATTTAACCCTTCAAGTTTTATAGCTAACATTCCGAAACACCTATAAACTTTTGAGCAGTGCCTAGCAGGGAGCTAGGAAATTAGGGAGTACCCAAACACATAAAGGCACTGCAGTTAATATACAGGTTTGTCTCCAAGTCATGGTTGGGATTTGGCATGCTTGCTTTTCAAAGTTGGCTTGATATACAGCAAGTGGAGTTAGGGAGAAAGAAATATAGATGGTACTATCTTAATATATAAAGGCGCTGCAACCACTTTATGCAGATTGGCCTCCAAGTCACAAAAAGAATTTGGCATACCTATTGTTCAAGTGTGGCAGAAGTATTCAATGGATAAAGTTGGATACTTAACCTTGCATATGAGATCTACATTGTCAAGGAGTGAGCGAACATCATTACCAACTTATTTTCAAGAGTAACTAAAATCCTTGGTCTTTATATATTGTCCTAATAGATTCTCATAAGGCATAGCACCTAGAGATTCAACCAATAATAGTATGCATCAGTTTCTTAGACATATCTAGTTTAGCCATCAACAAGTAAACAATATCAGATTTGGTAATAATAGTTATATCAATCTTTTGGAGAAGATACACTGTCCATTCTTTTTCTAAAAAAATCATGGAAGAAAAAACTTGTCAAAGTCCACTTCTTGAAAAAGATTTGCTACTTCTTATATGGTTTCTGAGAAAATGGAGTCGGTTGGCCAAAAGAATAATGAGATAAACCTTAGTATTTTCTAAAGAAGGAAAGTCTGGAAAGGAAAAAACTTCAGGGAGAAGGAAAAACCTAACTTTGGCAAGGAAAGGGGAAAAGAGAAAGGGGAAGGGAAAATAATTGAAAAGGTATATATAGAAGAGAAGGGAAGAGAGAAATAAAAAACTTGTAGCCAAGAAAAGAAGAGAGAAGAAAAAAAATGAAGAAAATGTAAACAACTTAAAAAGTTTCCTAAAAAGAAAATTTTTAAGCACAAGAAAGGGGAGTGGGAAAGAGTTTTGTTTTTTTTCCATAAAAATATTTTCTTATATTTATTGAAGTACTATTAATTTTAAAATTTTTTTTAAAATTCATTACAATAATTCAAGATTTAGTTGATATTAATTTGAAAAAATTTTTATAAAGTTCATATTTCTAAGTTTAAAATAAAAATATTGTTTATAAAATTAATTTCAGTTTGTAATTGATCAATAATAGAATATTTTTTTTATTATTCAAATTTATTTGTTATAATTTATTTTTAATTTTTATCTTTTAATACAAATTGAACATATATTTATTTTTTTTTATGCTTTTCTAAAAATTTTAAAAACAAATTTTATAAAATTATTCTAATATAATTTTAAGTTGGAAACTTGATTTTTTAATTATGAATAATTTTTTATAGATTTTTTAACTAATAGTTATTAAAGAATTATAATGGATAACAAGATCTACTAAAGAATATATGAATATTGATAAGCAAGAATTTTGTAACAAAATTTTTATAATCAATTTAAAAGTTTCTTTGATTTTAGATTTAGATAATTAAATAATTAATTATTATATTTTTAAGAGCAGTGAAAAATTGTTTATACTAAAATTAAAACCAATATTTTTTAATTAAGATCTATTATATAAATTGGCAATTAAAAATAAAATACTTGATTTATATTTTGTAGAAACAAAATTATATATTGATTTAATATTATTTAAAACTTATATTATTTTTGAATAATTTTATAAATTGAAAGAAAATGATTTAAAATATATAAATTATTTAAAAATATTTATTTTTATTTTTAAACACCAGTTGAACCTTGCTTTATTGACTTTTAAATACTTTATACATGTCACATTTTTGTATATTATACATAGTTTACTATATATAAATAAAGCTATATCTAAGAAACTTATATATCGGCTTGTTGCTGTCAGCTTGTTCAAAGACAAAGGCTTGAGCTAACATGCCAAGGCTCATTAGCTTGTATATAATAGTTTTTTATTAAATGATTAAAGTTCGTATTGTGTTCCTGTTTATTATTTTGTATTCTGTTGCTAATTAAGTACTCACGAATGTGCCACATCTTTTATTGAAATATATGCTTTCAGTACAATTACAGTAACATTAAAACTATCGAAAACTACTACTCTAACTCTATTGAAACTTTTTAAGGCAGTGCTATATATACTCAACAAGTATTATACATATATGTTTATAATTAACTTATCTATATATAACTAGCTATATATCATCTAACTTAATGCTATATATAACTACTACCTAAACCTAAATAGTTAATAGGAAAACCATTCTATTTCGAAAAGATGCATGAATCTGTTTTAATTTTTCCCAGAACAATTTTATTAAGAGTATTCTGGTTATCAGGCCATCGATTACAGTATCCTGAACCCTGGTTTTTGATCCTTCGGAATGGTTTGTGGCTTTCACCTCCCACCAAGACCTTCTGATAGTAAAGTCTGTGAAACACCACACAGTCAAATGCTTGATTAGTATCCTTCAACGCACCCGTTAAGAATCCCTCAGAGGCACTCTACCAGTTTTTGGATCTACTCTTCTTATTATCTTTTATGGTAATATAATCGTATCAGGGATAATTCTAGTCGATTTTGGATGTTCGATCATATTACAATCCTCTTATAGATCAGTTTTTTCTATAATTAGAAGCATCAGTTATTATACGGTTAGGCCGATGGCATACAAGTTTCCACGTGGTTTTTTGGAAAATCACATTAGCCCCTTAGTGGAATTGAATCTGTAGCTTGTGATACAGACCTATGGTACTCTAATCACTGAGCTATAAATCTATAGGTATATTTAAAAATAATTATATAATAGTTCAAATAAATACTAATTGTAAAGCAGTATTATATAAAAATTGATACAATAAAAAAAACTTATTTCATACAAACTTCTTTTATAAAAATTGTCTTTTTAGAAATCTTTTTTTTTATCAAAAACCTTTGACTAGTAAATTTTATTTTTTGAGAATTAAATATAATTTTAAGAATTGCTATTTGTATAGTAAAAGTATTGACAATAGTCTTTGAAGTTTCAGAAATGGTTTGTCCAAGGAAATCTAATACTTGCAAAGGTATTAATCAAATAGTTTAGCTATTAAAAAATAAATAAAAATACTTTTTTTTATATTTAGATCTTTTTTTGGAGGGGGGCTAAGTGCGATACATGTTAGACTTTTATTTAATCATTTATAGATTATATGGTCAATACATGAACAGTATTTAGGCCTTCTTTTTATACAAAACAAATACAAATCTTCAATAATATTTTCTCTTGTTTCAATAAATTATACATTTATTAAGAAGCAGAGTTTTTATTTTACAAAGTTTTTATTTTCTAATAATAATAATTAATAAATGATTTTTATATCTTCTGATTAGTTATTAATTTTTGTCATTTTTTTTATTCAAAAAACTGAATTCAATTTACTTTTATCAAAAGATCTACCTTATATAAAATATCAATTACATTTTATATTATAATAATACAATTCAAACATTAAAATAACAATATTATACTACCTAAACAAATATAATTACAATGTGACTAAATTAGAAAAGTATATAATTAATATTCTACATGAATTCCAATTATATAACTTATTAATATTTGATAACAACTTATTATCTTATTTAATTTTGATCTACTAACTATAGGTGTTGGCTATTTGACTTAACAATATTTAAATATAATCAAATATTTGATAATAACCTTAAAATTTCATATAACAAAATTTAATAAGTTATATATAGTTTGTATTACATTGATATTTAATTGAACTTATATATATATATTTAAATTTTATATTTAATTACTGTTTTAATATTTTATCATTTATCTCTTACAAATATTTATTTAACAAAATGGTAATCTTGCCTATAATGTTTTTTTATTTTTATTTTTTTACAACAGTTAGTTTTTCAAATTTTCTTTTTCCAAAGATTTTTTTAATAATATATCAATTTTATAATAATAGATTAATACTTATTGCCATATATTTCATTTTAATTTAATTTTGTATACAGTACAATATAGTTTATACTTTTTAATCAATAAAGATTTGAGAAAGGTTTCATTTAATATTAAAAAAAATTGATACAATAAAACTTTTTTGTAATGAGAAATAAAAATTAAAGGTAAAAAATAAAAGTTATATAATTTCAATAAAAAAAAATTCTTTTTTAAAATTTAAAAAAGGCATAATATAAAATTAAATTTTTATAATATAAGATAAAAAATATTTAAAGATTTTGAAATTAAAAAATTTAATTACAATAGTTATTACATAATTATTTCAATAATTAATTGTTTAATATTGATAAAATTTTTTCATATAAGCTTTAAAATAAATATTTATTTTTTAAATAATATTATATATTAATAAAGATATTAATATTTTAATATTTTAAAAATTTTAAACTTAGAAATTTAAATCTGAAAATCAAATAATAATAATAATATATTTTTTTTTCCAGCTAAAGTGAGACTTTACTCTAGTTTATTAATACAAATATTTTTTATATATAAATTACATACATAAAGTTTAAGCTATATTATTTTATATTAACTAGAATCCACCCACAGGTACTATATACCATCCGGATGTAGCCTGCCATCATGCTTGCTAACCAAGTCTACCTTAGTTCTATTTGTTCAATTCTAAATTCTCCTTTTTGTTCTCTATTTAACCATTCTATTATATATTTATGATTTTCTTTTTCCTCATTTATATTCCTTACTCTCTGTCCTCCTTTTTCCATATTTTCTATTTTCCCTATTCTTTTTATAATTTCTTTCTTTTTCCTTTTTTTCTTCTTTTCTATTCCATTTGCCTTTTCCTACTTCTCGATTACTTGATTTCTTTTTTTCCAGATTTTTTTCGCTTCTTGTTCTATTGTTTTATTTATTTCTTTTATTGCTTCCTCTGCTTCTTGTTTATTTATTTCTTTCAAAATTCTTGTTCATCGCTTTGGTACCATCCCTTATATTATCCATGCCCAGCTGATCTTTATATTTTCTTCTTCCATCACTTGTCGAATTTCCTCTTGTCTCTCGTTTTTCTTTTCTGTTGCTAAATTATCATCGATATAATATTCTATTATTTCTATAATTCTCTGTTTCAGACTTGATATTTGTTGTTTCGCCAGTCTATATTTCCAAACGTGTATCTAATCATCTTTCTTTTCCCCACATCTTATACATTTTTTGTATTTATCATATCCTTTTTGATCTCTTGTCTTTTTCTTCTCTAATGTCGGTAGTTTACTATTGATTTTCTTTTCTAGCCATCTGGTACTACTTCCTTCTTCTTCACTGTTCTGTAGCGCTTTTTTATATCTTTCCTATGTTGCTTTCCAGTTAATTTGTTGTCTAGTTAGGGTGCTTTGTATCTGCTTGTTTCTTTTTAATTTTAGCCATGCCATGATGTTTTTGATTTTGTTACTGATTTTCCATATTTTTTCCAGCCTCTGTTTTGCGTTCCTTCCCCCATATTATACTTCTGTTCTTGTTAGTCTCTGCTTTCTCTTTTGTAATATTCGACTTCTTCTGTTACTCTTTTGTTTCACTATTCACTTTTTTAAAGATTTGGTCTTGTTTTTCTTTGCTTACACATTCTGCTACCAACTTAACCTCTTCTTTTTCTCTTATTGTTGCCCCTAACTTGGTCAATACTGCTCCTTCCTTATTATGCCTTTGTAGTTCTTTTTTTGTCTTTTCACTTCTATTTATAAACTGTTCTGTTAGTTTTAAATTTGTTATTATTGTTATTTCTTCTTTCGTATTTATTTGATTGATACCTGCTATTATTGTCTTCAACTCTGCTTGTGTTGCGTTTTGTGTTATATTCTCCTATATACCTTTGTTGATTTCTTTCCCATTCTCAAAATACTTTCATACTCCTGTACCCTTCTTGCTTCTCTTGTTCCATGCTGCATCTATATATATCTTCTTATTCTTGCACTCTTCCATTCTCTTCCTTTTCTTTTTGTTTTCTATGGTTTCTCTTGACAATAGTTCTTCTTTAGCTTCTTGTATTTGTATTCTAATATACTGTATTTTACCCTTTTCTTCTATTTTAACTTTCTTGACTGCCAGGCACCAAGTCTTTGCTATTTTCTTGTCAAATTGGCAAGTTTTCTCTCTACAGTATTCATTTAATTCATATCCTTCACATTCTTTTAATTCTTAATGTTCTCCTTGTTCTTTATAATATAGGATCCTTGCTTCCTTCTCATTAATTTTCCTTTTCTTCTTGCCTATTATTACTTGTTTTCTATTGCCGAATACAATCCATCTTATTCTTTTCATCTGTGTCTCTTTATTTTCTTTAGGCATTGCTATATATTTCCATTGGTTTTTTTGGTTTACTTTTTTTGTTATTTTTTTATGGATCTTACTCCAATTTTCTTTCATTATGCTATACTATTTGGGCTTTTTCCTTTTATTGCCATATCCTGAATTGATTCTTTTCCATATCAGCAATTCTAAATTGTTGTCTTTGATTAGTTGCTCTATATACAACACCTTCTATTTTCTCATATTTTCTTTCTGTTCTTTATAGGTTTGTTCATCTAATATCTCTTCTATTATAATGTTTCTCCCCTTCTTTTCCATTATTTTGTCTCATCTTTTTGTTTCTATATTAAAGTTTTGACTTCGGCACTCATATATCATATCTGCCAATATGCATTTCTTTCTTTCTTTTTTTAGTTCTTGCTTGTTTTGTGTAACTTTTCTTGCCGATCATGTTTTTTCTTGAAGCTGTGTAAACCTTATCTCTCCTATTTCACCTAATATTCCCTTGTCCTCTATTATCATTTCTAGGCAATTTAGTCTCGTTAATACTATCTTTTCTTTGATGCTCTTAATGTTGCTTAATATTTGACTTCTTAAAGCACTGCTAGGAAAACTGCTTGCTAGGCTGTTCTTTCACTTATACACCCCATCTACTGATCTTTGCCATTTTGCTATCATACTTTCTTTTACATAGGTATCTGTTGCTAAATATTCAATTGCTGATATAATTACATTATTTATTAAATACTTGACTATTTCCACTGATATTCTTTTCCTTTTTATTGTGTTAAGGTTATGTATTATTATTTGATTTATTTTTCTCTCTTGCATAGGCTTGCCTGGTTTTCTTTGTATCCATGATCCCAGGAATCTTTCCACTTTTTCTTCTTTACTTGCTATGATTTGTTTGCCTATTAGATCTATCTTTGGTTCCCTCTTTTTTGTATTGAGTACTATCAATTTGGATTTTTCTGCATTTACTTCTATATCATTTATGTAGTAAAACTCCTCTACTATTTGTAGTATTCTTTCCATTTCCTTTTTTTCCTTCGCCACCCAAGTTGTATCATCCATATAAACTATACTTCCTAGGATGATTTCTTTTTCTTTAATCATGTTTGTGTTGTAATCACTTATCCATTTGCTGCTCATATTATAGCCATATTTCATTTTGTTCATTTTACTAATCAGCAGATCATAAAAGATTTCCACAACAATAGTGACATCAGGTCTCCTTGATCCAATCCATCTTTGATTCTATATTCTTGTGTTATTCCATATTTTGTGATTACATCTGCCGATCTGTTTTCTCTCATTTCCAAAATTATCTTTGTCAACTTCGATGGAATTTCAATTCTCTCTAAAGTTATTTCTAGAGCTTTTTTGCCAACTGAATCGAAAGCTTTCTTGGTGTCTTGAAGCAGAATCCACATTTCTTTTTTATTTACTTGTACATCTTCTATCATATTCTATAGGATTATTCTCGGCTTGGTTGTTGTTCCTCCTGTTGTACCTGCCCAATTATTTTCCTGTAGAATTTTGTTCATTGTTATTATTGCATCTATTCTTTTCATGATTATTTTGGAGAAAATTCTTCTTCCTGTTTTTATTAACGCTATTGGTCTTAATTTGTCCATTTGACCTTGCCAGTCATCTATTTTAGGGATTGGATATATTCGTGAATGTTTCCACTCCTCTGGTGTCTTTCTGTCTTTAAGGATGTCATTAAGCAATTTTCTAAAACTGTCTTGCTCTTTTTCTCCACAATTTTTTAACATTTCGTATAATATTGCTGATGCTCCAGCTGCCTTGTCATTTGCTGTTCCCTTTATCATCTCTTTAAGCTCTTCTTTCGATATTGGTTCCATCAGTTTATACTTGTCTCTATCTTCTATTTTAACCAGCGGATTTTTGTATTCCTCCAGCCAGTTTCTTCAGTACTCTTTCAATTTCCACTTTCTAATTCTATTTTGCTGGTCGAAATGTTCCCTCGTCAGATCTTTAACTTTCTCCTCCTCCAGTTCCATATATCCCGTGACTTGATTCTACACCCTATCAATCTGCTCCTTTGTTGTATCACGTGCCAGGATACTTGCTATCAGATTTTTCCATTTTTTGTTTTCTTGCCATCTTTCTGCTCTCTTCTTTATAGCTTCCAAGATCCACTATTGTCTTAATTGTCTGGCTTCAATTTTATACAACTTTCTTATATCCCTTCTCTTTTGTTCCATTTCAATTCTCCATTCTTCAATTTTTTCAGTTCCATTTAAGTATCTTAACTTTATTCTTGTTTCTGGCAATGCTTTTATACATTTGTTGATTTTGTCTTTTTTTTCTGTTGCTCCTTTCTTATCTTCCCATTTTCCTTTCTCCTTCATTTCTCTTGCGATATTTATAGCTCTGCTCAGTTTTCTGAAAGCTGTGAATTGTGCTGTTTTAATCTTTTTACTAAACACCTGTACATCTGTCCTCAAAGTTCTTTTCGGAATGACTCTTTCTGCTGCTTTTATTCATCTTTCTTTCAATTCTTGCCATTTGTTATTTGCTCCCAGTTTTGTTTCTTCACTTTCTCTATTCTCTGTTTGTTTCTTATTTTCTCCCAACCCTTTCGCTTGGTCTATTTCTTCTCTTCACTTTTTCCATTTCATCTCGTTCATCTGCCCGTAATTGTACTGTTATACTTGATTTTCGCTTAATGATCTTTATTACCCTTGTTCAATTTTAGTAGCATTTATCCTTGTAATATTGTCCTATTCTAGAATAATCTTTATACTACAGATCTATGTCTTCACCGCTTTTACCTTTATTACCTTTATTATCTATATTACCTCTAGAATCTTTTATTACTTTATTATCTTTATTATCATGTATACCTTCGCTAGAGTATTTCCCTGTACTTGTTGTAAGTATGTTAACTGCTCTAACGAAGATAACATCTATTTTATCTATATTACTACTATTATCTATTATGTACTCCAAAATATGTATATAAATACCTCCAATTCCTCCTGGAATTGCAAGGTTGAACTTTCCTCTTTATTAATAAAATAACTTGACCTTTACAAAACAAATCACCATTGCCTCTTTTGCTTGACCTCATACACCTCAGAACTGTACTAACTTTAGTACACCCTTATGAACTTTAGCATACCACATTGGTTCATCCATATAAAGTGTCTCCCTGCTATTAGTTCTCCGTCCATATCTTTCTCCTGAGGTAGGAAGATATATAACAGTACACTTGTCTTTCGTTTGTTGTTCTTACTCTTATTATGCCTTTAGTAATAGTATATAAGTCTATTTTTGTAGCGACTACCTTATGATCTGTATTTAGTTGTTGTCTAATATCAATTATGCTTGCCCCTTACACAATTCTTTCATGTTTTCTGAGAGCCATATCATATTTATTCTGCTTTTTGTCTCATTGCCCCAAGTGTATTCTTTTACGTTTTTGTTATATTGTCTATACGTGTCATATAACTCAAATTCTTTTAGCATTTTAATCCATTTTTTTTTCTCTTTTGGCTCCTTTTCCTCTGACCTATCTATATCGTCTTTAGTTGTTGTGTTTATATCTTCCATCACAATTATACCCACTACTTGTCTTTTTCTCCATTCTCTTAAAATTTTTTGCATTTCTATTATCATTTCTTTCCTTTCTTGGCTTAACTGTGGTGGAACATATACCTGTATTACTCCTATACTACGTCTTTCCTTGAATATTAATTCTATAGCCAGGATCATTCCTTGCCATCTTGTTATTTTTCCGATATGTTTGGCCCAGTCTTTTTGCAATATCATTCTCACTCCTCCTGAATGTTTTTCTGTATGCACCCAAAATATCTTGTATTTATTGTCTCCCATTGTTTTTTATTTGTTGTTTTTTTGAATTTAATATCAAATATTTCCATTATAGTTATGTCGTTTTGGTGATAATAGTTTTGTAGTTGTTGCCTTTTAAACTCTTCATTTAATCCATTCATATTTATTGTTCCAATTCTTATATTTTCTGTATTTGTTCTTTTTTCCTTATACATGTTGATGTTTTTGTCATTTTTGTTGTTTTCTTGTTGTAATATCATATTTTGTTATAATTGTTATGGTGCACTTCTTTCCCTATTGTCTCTATGACTGCTGTTTCTTTTTTGTGATTGCTGCCTGACCATTTTCCAATAATTTGGTTAGCATTCTTTCCATTTGCTCGATTTGTTTTTCCAGTTTATCTTGTCTTTCTATTACTTTGTCATTGATTGCCTTGTATATTGCCAAAGGAATTTCATCTTCCTCGACATTCATTTCCTCTACATCCTGATATTGTATTTGCTGCTCTTCTTTTCTTTCCCTGCTGTGTTCTACTTCTTTTTGTTCTTATTGATTTGACATCCACCAACTCCATAGGATATTGATTTTGTCTTCCATGCTCTTGATTTTTCCTTCTAAACTGCTCAATCGCTTTCTGATTCATTCCTGTTTTCCATTTTCTTTTTTGTATACTGATCTGGATCTACTCCGCTTTCTCAAGATCTTTGCGAAAGATATTGGTGCCTCTTTTTCTGATCCCTTTTTAAATCTTGATTGGATTGATTCAAATTTCGCTTGGGCAATCGATCTATCTTTTTGGATTCTCACTTCCTCACATTGAAAAGCAATATGTTTACTCTGTCCACACTTATAGCATAATCTTTCATATTGGTCCACAAAATTGATTATTGTCCTACTCAATTTAAAAGTTTGTTTCTCTGCCTCTTTTAATTGATTTTCTGTTTTGAATGCTATGTATGCAAATCTCTTCCTAAAGTATCTGCCCGATCTTGAAATATACAGGGTTTTTTCTTTAGTCTCTCTTGCTATTTCCTCTAAATCATATGCAGTAGTACCTGCTGGCAATCCTGCCAATTTAAGTACGTATTTGGATCTTCTTGCTAGTTCCTCTTTCTCTTTCCATTTTGGAAGTATTCTTAGGTATTCTTTTTCAAATGGAATTGATCACATCTCAGCTAAAAGTTGTGTGTCTTTTTCTTCCTTAAAAGTTACTGTTGCTATTAACCACATTTCTACTAGTCGAATATCTACATTATAGATATTTCCAAACTTTCTTAATATTGCCTTGATTGCTCCCTCGCTTGTCGAAAGGGGGATGTCCCTAACTATCACTTATTTTTCTCTTCTGATTGGTGCTTCCTTTGTTCTACCGGAATTAGGTGTTTTCTATTTTTGTCTGTGCCAAAGTTAATGTTACATGCCTCCTGCATATCTATGGAATTACCAAAAATAGCAATAATTGCTTTCTTTTTTTCTACTGTTTCTCTTTCTACTCTTACCCCCAGAAAGAAGTCAAAGACTATACATGCTTCCTTTACAATTTCAAGCATTTTTGTTGATTCCGTGCCTGCTGCAAGCTTCAGCTCACATGTGTGTCTTGGTTTTCTTTGCAACTCTCTTGGCTGTCCCTCCTTTTTTTCCTCACTTGTTCTTTCTTCGTATGATCCCATTTCTCCTGCTCTAATGTCTGGTTCTATGATATTTCTATTTTCTTCTTTTGTCTCTGGTTCTTCCTCTTTAATTTCTATTTCTTGTTCTTCTATTGCCTCTTGCATTTCTTCCTTTACTTTTTCTTCTTCATTTTTGCTTTCTTTGTTTTTTCCCTTTTCCCATATTCATGCTTGCTGCCCGTACTGGTATTTTTTTCCTTTTTTCTTTGTCCAAGCTTTTCGGTCTGCCTGGCCCTCTCTTGGTGATAGTAATTGCCATAACTCTTGCTTCTCTAGTAGCATTTATTGTTTTCCTTTCTATACCTCTTCCTCTTCCTGCACTTGAAGTTGTTACTTGACTGACTTCCATTTTTCTTCTCACTTTTCTTGTCGCTTTTCAAAAATTTCCTAAAAAAGCAATTTATTTCGTGTGGAAAAGAGTCTATAATAATATTATTATATAATTATCTTAATAATTAATAATTTAATATTAATATACTTTTTTTATCATAATACTCATCAAAAACATATCACTCTTTCCCGTTCATGTGTGGCGCAGCAACTAACCCGAACAAGAAAGATGGCAAGCAAACCAGGGAACAGCAAAGTTCCTAACAGACAGACAGACAGAACCCTAAGATACGAAAGAAGGACAGTCAAAGAAGCAACTCCACTAAGAACCCAACCGTACGCAAAGAAACCCAACCCTCAAACAAAACAACTACAAACCGCCGCGACCCAAGCTGAAACCAAACAGCTTCGAACTCAAATACTTCCAAACCAAGAAGACCTACCCACCCATCAAACAAGAGAACACATCCAGACAGAAGCACAACAGAACGCCTCACCCAAACAGAGTTGGGACGAACAGGTAGCAAGTGAACAGGATGGTCAGGGAAACCTAGAAACCAACAAAGACAACACCAACCCTCAAGAACAGGGAAGACACCTAGAAACAGAAAATAGAACCATCAGAATCGACGATACAGACATGGAAATAATAGCGAAAATGAAACAGAACAAGACCAACCATGGTTCACCATGTTAAAAGGAAAAGGAAGACAAGAAACATCCAGGAAGACAAACAAACCTAGACCTATTTCTCCCTTCGACAGAGTGGTTAGATATGGTAAAGAAAGACACAAGATAGGAATTGCAGCAGATGAACTCCCAGGGAAGACAACATATCAAAAAATTGAACAAGTTATTCTTGCACTCAATTCTCCCGAAGGATTACTCTCAGTCCGCAGTGAAGGAAAAAACGAAGAAATGCAGATCATAGCCATTTTTGGTAATCAACAGGCAGCAGAACAAGCAACCACTATCAAATTAACAAACACAGACAACAAGTCCCTCCAACACATGCAATCGGCATACCAACAGATCGAAAAAGACAAATCCATTGTAGTCTGGGACATCCCCTTGAACACAAAAATCATAGAAGTCAAACAAGCTTTTGCCAAATATGGAGCAATCACTGGAATCACAATGAAAACCCAAAACCTATGGCAAAGTGCCACTATCACTTTTGAAAACACATCAACCAAAAATAAACTAGTGGAACAAAAAAGCACGCTAATTAAAGGAGACTCAGTCAGAATTAATGATGCAATGTGGACTTTACTACAAATGAAGGAGAGACACGAAATCGCAGCCAAATTAGTAAACCTACCACCCAACACAACAGCGTGGGACCTGAGAAACATCCTCATACAAAGCAAAGGGCTCACATGTTATATTCCCAGGATATTGGGTCTAGCATACAAATGGAAAAGATTTGCAGTCATCAGCTTCGCCAATAAAGAAGATCTTCTAGAAGCAGTACAGAACCAATACATCCTTGGAGAAACAGAAATCTACTTTATACCAATCGGCGCCAAACTATGTGCCATTTGCAATCTGGACACCCACCTAGCCAAAAACTGTCCTTCTAAACTCAGAAGACAACAGTGGAATAACTACTACGAAGAGCAAGCAACCAAATTTGGACCCCTCTACAACAAATTCAAACCAGCAAAAACAACTAAGATTCGCAACATGAACAACCCTAAATCAACCAACCCTATCATACACGGATCATTCGCAGATGCAGTCAAAAACCAAAGAACCATCAACCCAAACCCAACACTCAGCGAAATCACAAAAGTATTACAACAAATTCAACAACAATTAGGCGAGCTCCAAGGGAAAATCACAGAAATCGATGAAAAAATCACAAACCTGGAATACTACAATGAAGAATATTATGAAACAATAGAGACAAACCGATCAGATACCCTCAACGACAGCAACAACAGTCAAGAAAATGACAGTTCACAACAATAACCCCAAGAAAGAACCATAGAAGAAATCAGAAATCAACAAACCCACCTGTTCGCATCAGTAGATGGAATTCAAAACAGTATCAACAGACTAGTTTTAACAATCGATACCATGACAGAGAACACAGAACACAACCATATATCCAATCAATAAAGATGGGAAACAATAATAGCCATAACAATGAACAAGACATTACCCCCTCAACAGCAACACAAACCAACAACCACCTAAACACTCTCTTCTGACAAATAGAAAATTAACTCACATGGTCAGATACAGATTCAACTAGTAGCGAGAAAGATACAACAATCCAATCAACATCACATATCCCTAACATACCAATCACAACAGAAAACACCTCAACCCCTCAAACCGAATATATACCAACAAACGCCAGCATAGACCAAAAATGGCACATCAACACTACAAACACCAGAGGACTCAAAGCAAACCCGGAAAAACTTCAGATATGGATAGACCAGATCATCAAAGAAAATGCTGACATTGTGGCACTAACAGAAACAAACCTCAGTAACAAAGAGGGAAAATTCATACAAATCCCCAACTACCAAATCATATGGAGCGGAACAAGCACACAAACCAAAGGATTTGGAGTGGCATTGCTAATCAAACATTATCTAGTATGCCACATCCACAAAAAATACATATGGCAAGACAGAATCATTTCAGTCGACCTCCTCTTCAAACAAAAACGCAAGCTTAGAATTATAGCAGTATACCTCCCATCAACAAAACATCAAGCTCACCAAGAATGCACCAACGAAATAATCAAACTTATTAACCAAACGAAAACATCAAACAGTCACATCATCATCCTAGGGGATTTCAACTCTGTTGCAGACCCCAGTATCGACATGCCAAACTCAAAATTTCCCCCAAAAAAATAACACCAACCCACAGGCCAGCTAATCAAATGGCTCGTCATCAATCAATACACAGATACCTTTCGAGACCTCAATCCATACAGTACACAACACACATGGAGCAACTCTGAAAAAATTACAAGCCGAATAGATCAGATTTGGATCTCCACATCACCACTCTGGCTCCTCACAAATGCCACCATTCAAGAACAAGATGAAGAAACCTTCAAAACAGATCATAAGACAGCACAATGTACAATCCAACACTGGTACATTGATGCCGAAATAACAAGCAGAATCAGATCGCAACCAAACAACCGATTTCTATGGGAGCACACAACCCCTGAAAAATGGAAAGACTTTAACAACAGCATCAACTTACAACTACTAAACACATGGCCAAAAACAACAACCACAGAAGGAAATATAGAAAGAAAATGGAATCTCTTCAGAGATGCAATTCTACAAGCGGCAGCCAAACACATTAAAAAATATAGAGAAAAAAGAAGATCACCAAAACCACCCAAACCCTCAACATTTATCGTCCGCAAACTATCCAAACTGTATGCCCTTGGGCACCAACTAAATCAAAACAAATCAACAGGATCAGAAATCGAAGAAAAAATAAACAAAATCATCAAAAAACTCAACAATAAACATACATTTTTAGTTGATCCTCCAACCAAACCATACAATGCAACAAATGTCACGGCATGGATCAAAAGCATCAATACAACAAAGAATATACAAAAACAAATCCTAAATAAAGTGTATAAGAATAAACAAGCAGAATCGTTCAAAGAAAGAATCCAACAAAGACAGATATACTTCAGCTCAAACAAAAAACAAATGATTAGGAATCTGTTAGACGACCCAAAAAAACACATAACATTGGACAAAATTATTACCAACCAGCCAAATGAAGCCATTATCACAGACCCAGATGAAATCAAGCAAACAGTCAGCACACACTTTTGCAAATGGACAAGCAAACGTAACATCAAGGAAATTAACAACATTAGATGGGAAAACGAATACAAACTGAAACATCACATCCAGGCAAAGTG
Organism: Acaulospora morrowiae; assembly: GCA_910591835.1. NCBI lineage: Eukaryota > Fungi > Glomeromycota > Glomeromycetes > Diversisporales > Acaulosporaceae > Acaulospora > Acaulospora morrowiae. The sequence continues at coordinate 16,807 of CAJVPV010001189.1, forward strand.
GTATGCAGATACAATAGTCCCATAACAATAGAAGAAGTTCAAAATATACTCAAAACACGATCAACAAAATCAGCGCCAGGGCCAACAGGGATACC
>CAJVPV010001190.1:0-16897 GCA_910591835.1 Acaulospora morrowiae
GGTTTTGGTGGTTTTGCAGTTCTTTTTTTTTCCCTATATTTCTTTATGTTGTTGCTGGCCGCTTGGAGTATTGCTTCTCTTATTAAGCACCATATTTTGTTTGCCGGATCTTTCTCTTTTGCTGTTATTTTCCATGATTGTTGTAATTGTAGATGTACCTCTTCATCGAATTTGATCCATGCTTCTTCAGGAGTGTCGTGCCATCGGTATCTTGTGTTTGGGTGGTTTCTTATTTGTGTGTTCATGGTTGTTTGTGTGTCCCAGTGATGTAGTAGTGTATGTGTTGATCGGTGATCTGTTTCCAGGATGTCTGTACCAGGGTCCTGGATAAATGCATCTATTGTTAGCCAGAGTGGAGAAGAAGAAATCCATATTTGATCTATTCTACTGCATATGCCTATTGAGTTTTTCCATGTATGCACTGTGTCGTAAGGATTAACTTCTCTAAAGGTGTCGATGAAATTATTTGATGTTAGCCATGAAATTATTTCTCCTGTTGGTTTGTATTGCTTATTTGCTGGGATTTTTGATACTGGCATGTCGATGCTTGAATTTGCCACTGAGTTAAGGTCACCCATTACCAGTATTAGACTTTGTTTCAATTTTGCTTCTTTGCAGAGTCAAATGATTTCATTTGTACATGTTTTGTTGCTTGTGTGTGATTCTGTGGAGACGTATGTGGCGATAATTCTGAGCTTGTTTTTATGTTTGAAAAGAAGATCCACCATTACTATTCTGTCTTGCCATATGTGTTTCTTATAAATGTGTTTTGCTAGGTCTTGTTTGATTAGAAGTATGACACCAAATCCTTTTGTTTGGATACTGTCGTTGCTCCAAATTGTGTGGTATCCTTCGAAGACTATATGTTTTCCTTCTTTGTTGGTAAGGTTCGTTTCGGACAATGTAATGATGTCTGCATTTGAATTTGCCACCCATTCTTGCCACAGGGTTAGTTTGCCTGGATTCAATTTGATGCCTCTTATGTTGCAAGTAGTGATGTTCCATGTAGGTAAGTTGTCTGCCAATGGTATTTGCTTTTCTGTGTTTGTTGTTTGTTGCTTATTGTACGAATGAGTTTTGTTTGTTTTATTTTGATCTATCTCTGATGGTTGTGGCTCCGGTGATTTTGTTGATGTGTTGTTGTCTTCTGAATTAGAGTCTGAGTCTGACCAACTGAGTTGATTGTTAATTTGTGTTTCAAGGTTGTTTAGTTGATCCTCTGTGGTTTTTATATTTCAGTTGTCTTTATTTTGTTTCTTATTTTAGCTGTTCGTGTTTCCCATATTATTGAATGAAGGGGGTGTTGGAGGTTTGGTCTTCTGTTATTGTATCAATTGTGGATACCAGGCGGTTAATGCTATTTTGGATTCCGTCTACTGATGCGAAAAGGTTGTTTTGTTGATTTCTGATTTCTTCGATTGTTCTTTCTTGTGGTTGGTGTTGTGGGGTAGTGTTTTCTTGGCTATTATTACTGCTTGTTGGAGTATTTGACTGTTCTGTCTCCATTGATTCGTAATACTCCTCATTGTAGTATTCAAGGTTTGTGATTCTATCATCGATTTCTATTATTTTTCTTTTAGTTCTGATAGTTGCTGTTGAATCTGTTGAAGTGCTTTGACTATTTCGCTGGTTGTTGGGTTTTGGTTAATGATTTTTGGTTGTTTGACTGTGTCTGCAAAGGATCCATTTCTGATGTTGATGTTTGGCTTGGGGTTATTCAGATTTCGAATTTTTGTTGTTTTGGCAGGTTTGTATTTGTTGTATAGTGGTCCGAATTTGGCTGCTTGTTCTTTATAATAGTTGTCCCATTGTTGTCGTCTCATTTTGGATGGGCAATCCTTGGCAAGATGGGTATCTGAGTTGCAAATCGCGCATAACTTGGTGCTGATTGGTGCAAAATAAATTTCTGTTTCTCCTATGACGTAATGGTTCTGTACTGCTTCTAGAAGGTCTTCTTTATTGGCGAAGCTGATAACTGCGAATCTTTTCCGTTTGTATGCTAGGCCTGATGTTCTTGGAATATAACACGTGAGCCCTTTACTTTGTGTGATGATATTTCTGAGGTCCCATGCTGTTGTGTTAGGTGGTAAATTGACTAATTTGGCTGCTATTTCATGTCTTTCCTTCATTTGTGGTAAGGTCCACATTGCATCGTTTATTCTGACTGAGTCTCCTTTGATTAATGAGCTTCTTTGTTTCACTAATTTGTTTTTGGTTTCTGTGCTATCAAACGTGATTGTGGCGCTTTGCCAAAAGTTTTGGGTTTTCATTGTGATTCCAGTAATTGCCCCATATTTGGCAAATGCTTGTTTGACTTCAACGATTTTGGTGTTTAGGGTGATGTCCCAGACTACAATGGATTTGTCTTTTTCGATCTGTTGGCTTGTCGATTGCATGTGTTTGAGGAACTTGTTGTCTGTATTTGGCAATTTGATAGTGGTTGCGTGTTCTGCTGCCTGTTGATCACCAAAAACGGCTACGATCTGCATCTCCTCGTTTTTCCCTTCGCTGCGGACTGAGAGCAATTCTTCGGGGGAGTTCAGTGCCAGGATGACTTGTTCAATTTTTTGATATGTTGTCTTTCCTGTGAGTTTGTCTGCTGGTACTCCTATCTTATACCTTTCTTTTCCATATCTGACCACCCTATCGAATGGGGAGATAGGTCTTGGTTTGTTTGTTTCCCTTAGGCCGGTTTGTCTGCCTTTTCCTTTCAGCATGGTGAACCATGGTTGGTCTTGTTCGGTTTCGCTTTTACTGTTCATTTCCGTGTCTGTGTCGTCGATTCTGATTTTTCTGTCTCTGTTTTCTAGGAGTTTGTCCTGTTCTTTGGGGTTTTGGTGACCTCTGTTGGAATTCTGACTTGCCTGACCATCTTGTTCTCTTGCTACTTGTTCGTCCCAACTCTTGTTGGATAGGTTCTTCTGTGTTTCGGTTTGACTGTGTTCTCTTGTTTGATGGGTATTCAGAACTTCTTGGGTTTGGGCTGTTGTAGTTTGGAGTTGTTTGGCGTCGCTTTGAGTTGTAAGGGCTTGTAGTTGTTTTGTTTGGGTATTGGGTTTCTTTGCGTACGGTTGGGTCCTAAGGGGAGTTGTTTCCTTTACTGTTCTTCTTTCGTATCTGATAGTTCTGTCTGACTGTCTGTTAAGAACTTTGCTGTTCCCTGAGTTGTTTGACATCTTTCTGGTTCGGGTTGGTTGCTGTGCCACACGTGAACGGGAAAGAGTGATTCGAGATGTGAGATTTTATTTTGGCTCAAAAAATAAAATGAATATTGAATTATGGAATACTGAATTTTACCCAATTAAATGTAAATATATAATTCCTGTTTACAATATTTTTGACTGATTTATTTCATTTATATATAAAATATCAAATCAGTATAATTCTTATAAATATTTAGCTGTAATTTTACTAAATTGCAAGTATAATATTTATAATTACCAAAATTTAACTATAATTAGGTATAAAACAATTTTTATCTAAATTTAATTTTTTTAAAAAAAATTTATTGTAAATTTTATTTTATTTTTTTTTACAATTATTTTATTATAATTAATTATAAAAAATAAAATATTATTTTATAATTCAGCATATACCAATTTTTGCCAAATAGTATTATGTCAAATGGTTTTATCTGAATGTTTGATGAGTGGTAATATACCGAATGGCACTATTTTGACTAGTAAAGGTATTAGTTAAGTATATTATGATATAATTATATATACTGAAATAAAATGTTAATATTACAAAGACTAACTACAATAGATGCAGAAATTTTATATAATTATTCTTTATTAAAATAAAAAATATATTATAGAATACTGTATATTTTGCATTTTTTGTCTGTCAAATTGCAATTCTATAATTTAGGTTTCTATTATTATTATTAGATAAGATATAATTAAGCATATTTTCATAAATATTTGTTAAGTAAATTATATTCTTTATTCTTAAGGAGTAAATATATTTTTATTAATATTTGTTAATAAATTCATGTTATAGAACATTTCAAGTTATTCATATTAATAATCTAATATTACTTAAATATTTTTAATAAATAATTATAAGTACTGCTAATGTTTTTCTTACAATTCTTTTCATTTAAAAAATTTTTTTATTAAATATATAAGCAGAAATAAAGATCATGGAGTTAGAAATACCAAATGATTTCAAAAGTACTTGGATAATTTATTAGAGAAAACTATACTAAATAAATAAAAAAAAGTTATTGAATTCTTTTTTAAAAAAAAGCTAAGTATATAATAGTTTATTGTGTTTTTAAAATTATTTAAAATTTGAATTATATTGTTCTTTTTTTTAATACAATTATTATATTAATAGAATATCTATTTTATTTATACAGATTTATAATTATTATATTGACTTATATATATTTCTTTATTTGTTTTTTAAAATTTGATAATATCAAATACAATTGTTTTTAATAGTAAGCTGACCTTTTGATAGATAAAAAAATGTTAATTACATTTGATTGCTATTGTTATATGTAATTTTTGCTCAAGATTTACATTACTTTTGTATTAATTTTACCCTTGTAATATTGCTTATTTTAGAATAATTTTTGTACTATTGATTAGTATTTTTACCGCCTTTACCTTTATTATTTTCATCATCTATATTATCTCTAGAATTTTCTATTACTTTATTATCTTTATTATCATATATACTGTTAGTCTAGAAAAAGTCACATGGTATAGTCGCATATCATGATCGGCATGGCACGTACCCTGAAAATTGTAGAATAGCATTAATAATCAATATGAAAAATGTAGTTATTAAAGCTTAGATGACTTATCTGATAGTTTATTTTAGCCCAGATAGTCCATTTTTCCCTTAATTGTTCTTCTTATCCTTTTTGTAAATGATATAAATAATGATGCCAATGTATAAGCGAAAACAACAATAATAAGATAGAAACAGCAATTAAAAAGAAACAATTAGTAAAATTGAGTCACCAAAAAAGGAATATTGTAATTAACAACTTACCTTTTTAAGTACGCACCAATTAAGGAAGGATAATTGCTGCTATAGGATGTAGCCTGGGGTTATCAAGAGAAGAGTCAGTGCTGGGAAAGAAGAAAAAAGCTGTTAATAATGAAATCTTGGCTAAAATCAATCTTACACGCCTCGACTTACTTTTTATAACTTTAACTTTGGACCAGACAAGCGATTGACTTGCCGTTTCCGGCCCAACAATACCTTCGCTAGAGTATTTTCCTGTACTTGCTATAAGTATATTAACTGCTCTAATCAAAATAACATCTATTTTATTATTATTACCACTCATATCTATTATGTACTCAAAAATATGTATATAAATGCCTTCAATTTCTTCTGGAATTGCAAGGTTGAACTTTCCTCTTTATTAATAAAATAACTTGACATTTATAAAACAAATCACTATTGCCTCTTTTGCTTGATCTCATACACCTCAGAACTGTACCAATTTTAGTATACTCTTATGAACTTTATTATATCACATTGGTCCATCCATATAAAGTATCTCTCTGCTATTAGTTCTTTATCCATATTTTTTTTCTGAGATAAAAAAATATATGACAAATTAGTGATAACTATGAGATAAAGCTCATCAACCTTAAAGAAATTGTGAAGAAATGAATCTTAAAGAAGACTGTGAAAACTTTGTTCAGTATTGGAGATATTTACAGTGATGGACTGACTGTAATTTAGAAATCCAAAGTCTAACAAAGAAAATACCAGTGATAAAAGATTCATGATAAATTATCAAATGTTTAAACAAATAAACTATTTGCATAATTAGTTACATCTAAACAATCCAGATTCAACTAAAGAGGCTCTCCAACAAAAACTACCAGATGATTCCTGTACTGTTTGTTTTTCCCCTATCAAAAATTATAATCTTTATTTTATTTATTTTTGGAATTGGTTTTATATTACCTTTCCTGCTTTCCAATATTCATTTAGAGCCTATCATCACTTTGTTCAACACATTAGTAATTTCCTTCCCCATATTAGTAAAATAAAATAATTGGTTTTATCTATTAGATATATTGAATCTGTGCATCTTGACAGAGTTGTTGAAAAAACTTTTGAAGCATTTAATATCTATTATAATTTTATTTTTGATCCTGCAGATATTGATATTATTGAACCTTCTCCTTCCATTAATATTCCCTTTACTATACAACCTATTGATAACAATTTATTTGAAGATATAAGTTCTAATTTATTTGAATATATTTTAAATACTCCTATTATTATCCTTGATAATCCTCTTGTTAATTATTTATTTAATCACGAAGATTAAAATTTAAATTTACTATTTCAAGAAAATACTCCAGCAAATAAATAGCAATCGCACAAAATATACTTGATTATTTGAAGGCCAACAATAACAATCAAATCCTTTGAATAGAACCTTTCTTTGAAGATGGGATCCAGGATTCTTTAACTTGATTCTCTGCCTTCATCAAAGCCAAACAAGCAAATGAATAGAAATAAACCAAGATGATATAAATGTTAACAGCTTATCTCCAGGATGAAGCTGATGACTGGTGGACTGATTATATTACTACTAATGGAACTAACTATACTAAAGATTTTTATAGGCCAGCAGATCTCGAAGCAGCATTCAGAGAAAAATTTTGTACTCAATGATAGCAAAACAAATAGTTTAAAGATTTGGAAGAAAGAAGACAAGGCCTATCTGAATCTGTAGACTCCTATTATACAGACTTCAAGAAACTTATTAAATGAGTAGATCTGGAAAACAATATGACCAACCCTTAAAAACTTCACTACTTTCTTAGAGGATTGAGACCAGAAGTCATCTCTCTTGTTGCTATGACTGCATCAAATGATATTGCTGCTACACTTCAAGTTGCTCAACAATATGAAAATAGTCAAAACCTTATTAATTATGAACATTCAACCAGAACTAAACCAGAAAAGATCTTTGGATTCAAAAGCAAAGAAGCTTCTTGTGATCCCATGAATGAACTTGTTTAGAAGTTTGAAAAGATGCACCTCAAGTTCACAGAACAAATTGAAAACCTGAACTTGAAAATTGAAAGAAGGAACGAACCATACTTTTTATCCAATACTACATCAATACTTGAAACATATAAATCTGGAAATGATACAAGAGTCTGTTTCAAATATGGACAGGCAGGACATATAGCCCAATATTGCCTTTCAGAAAAGCATTCATATACCCAATCTCGATATCAACAATCATAATAGCCACAACAAGTCAAAAAGAATAAATGTATAAACTATATTACTGTAGAGGAAACCTTTGAAGAAGAAGAATCCAGTGATGAAGAAAAACAACTGGTTTATATGGGACAAAAAGAAAGATTAAAACCATACAATATCAATTGAAAAGAATAGAAAGAAAAAATCAAATGATTAAAATTAGCAAAGGAATTTAACCTATAATCAAGAAAAAATACTGTCAATCAATGGAAGTAGAAGATCTATTTATCTATTATTAACCTTCACCAGTTCAACCCACTTCTTCCCAGATAAAGAAACCAAAAATAAGTCTCAACTATCTGTGGTAAATCAAATTATATCATATAATATTTCAGAAGATATCTTCAAGTTGCAATTAATCACCACTGTAGAACAGATGCTTCAGTATTCAAATTAACGAAAGAATCTTGTCAAAATTCTCAAAAGACCAAAGAAAGCAATGGAAACAAACAACCTACAATCATAAAATAATGCCAGGAAAACTTCATTAGCAAAATGTTATATAAGGATCAAAGGAAATCCAGTGGTCACCATTCTTGATTTAGGAGCTGCAGTCAGTATTATTATAAACAAACTGATACATAAGTTAAAATTGGAACCAGATACTTCATCCAAAACTATATAATTATTGCAAATGGAAATAGAGTCTGTGTATTGGATCAAATTACAAAAGCTCAAATCTGTATTCAGAATCTGATTATTTCAATCAAGCTACAGGTCATTGAATCCCAAAAGAAACTCTTCTTTTAGGAATTGATTGGTTCCAAAAGATAAAGGTCAAGTGGGATTTTGATATCCAAACCCCTCAGATTCAATATTATGACAAAACTAGCAAGATTGTAACAACTTACTTCACTGATGAAACACTTCAGTACATCATGGATTCAGAAAACAATGATAATGAACTAGAAGAAATTGAATATAATAATAAAGAACTAGAAGAACAAAAGACCTATTATTCTAACCATGCTAAAAGAAATGAGAAACACGAAAAAAAAGAAGATCTTGAGCCTCAAATTGAAGAAAATCCAGCGATCTATCTCTCTGATCACGTGATTGATCAAGAACCATCACAAGAAATCAGCATACTATTACCTGAACAAAAAGAAACTGTTGATTAATTAATCAAAGAAAATAAAAATGTGTTTGTAGAACATATTGTTGATGTCTCTCTTGGCGAGTCTGTTGCTTCTCCTAAGCAATTCTCGCATTACGTCAGGTAAGGTTTTTGGGCTTCTCTACTTCGAGGCGTGTGATGTTGTTTAGCTGAGTTTTATTAATCCCTTTCCTTTTCTTTCCGTTGTCCACTTTTTTCGTCTGGTCTTTTATCACTTTCCCTTGTGATTCTAGACGTCCTCCCGTGGCAAGTACTGGATAAGATAAGTTAATTTAGAAATTACTCAGTTTAGAAACGTTAATAGCGCGTTCCGATTAGGAAGTTGGTAATTAAAGAGCGATTTTCTTTATTAATATTATTTATTGTATTATTTTTAGTTAACCCTCCTTTCTCTCTCTCTTCTCTCTTTCTTTTTATAGGACCATAATGCGTCTTTCTAAGCTATGATCGCGTTATGCATCTTCTGCTGAGCTGTAATAAACTATTTGTAATTATTAAGCGAATTAAAGTCATGGCTAATTTAAGCTTCTAAAATTACATCATGTCGCTATAGACTATAGATGATCTACTGATGAAAATCAGGGTACGCGACGTGCCGGAACGTATTCGTGCCGTCGCGCCCCACATTACTTCCCCGCCAACAATATCTCAAAAGAAGGTCAAACCCAAGATCTAGAAAGAATTTCAGTGATCACATACTATATTAATACTGGAAATGCAAAACCTATCAAGCAATGTTCATACAGAACATTTTCAGATTAGCAAGATTTCATTAAGAACAAAATAAATGAGATGTTAAAGAAAGGAATTATCAGCCGACCTCAAGCCCTTGGGCATCATCAGTTGTGATTGTGCTAAAGAAGAATGGCAAAAAGCAATTTTGTGTATTTTTGAAAATTGAATGAAAATGTCTATCCTCTACCTGTGATCGATAATCTTTTGGATTCTTTTCAAGGTGCCAAATGGTTCATCTTTCTTGATTTGGAAAATAGATACTGACAAGTAGCAATGAATAATAAGGATAAGAAGAAAACAAAATTCATTATGAAATATGGACTTTATGAGTTCAATTTTATATCTTTTGGATTATACAATGCTCCTGCTACTTTCCAATACCTAATGGATAAACTCCATGGACAATACAAAGGAAATTTTGTTGAAGTTTATCTAAATGACATAACTATCTATTCAAAAACCTTCCAAGAATATTGTAATCATTCCAATATTATTTTGGATGTTCTTTGCCAAGCAAATCTAAAGTTAAATATGAAGAAATGTTATTCCTTTCTCACCAGTGTTAAACTCTTAAGACATAAAATAAATTGTAAGGGAATCATGCTGATGATGAAAAAATTATTAAAGTAAGAGACTATCCAAGATCAAACAACATTTGACAACTTCAAGGATTCTTAGGATTGGCATCCTACTATCAAAAATTTATTGCAAATTTCTTAACTATCACCAAACCATTAAACCAATTCTTGAAGAAACAAGTACCATTTGAATGGATTGAAAATCAAGAAAGATCCTTTCAAATGTTAAAGCGATATTTAATCTCTATACCAATTCTGAGATATTATAACTTTAAACAATTATTCTATCTTTATACTGATACTTCTGATACTGGATTAGGAGCAGTTCTTGCCTAATGAGAAGAAAAACAAGAGTATGCTATCGCATATACTAATAGAAGTTTGATCAAACCTGAATGAAACTATTCCACAACTGAACAAGAATGTTTAGCAATAATTTGGACTGTTAAACATTTTTATCAATACCTCAGAACTAGTTATTTTTATCTTATAACTGATCACTCTGCCCTTCAATGATTGAAAACATCTGAACTCAAAGAAAGAAGAGCCAGATGGATCTTATGTCTAGAACCTTACAACTATACTATTATCTATAGAGCAGGAAGAAAACATAACAATACTGATGCTATGTTATAAATATATAAAACAGAAGAATCTATCTATATGTTCCAAACAAAAGATGATGATGATTGGATGTCTGAACATAGCTTTGCGATTGCCAACTTTGTTGCATCCTACAATTCCAATTATAAAGATGTATCCTATAAAGTTGAATAGTTTATCACTGGAAGTTATTGCCCTGTTTGTAAAGAAAGAGTTAAGGACCATCACACTTATACTTTTTGCAACTGGTATAAAAAGTTGTCCAATAAAAACAGATACCCTTATAAAGATAAATATATTTGTAAAAGAAAACAAAAGGCAGATGATACTCAATCAGTAACAACTCAATCCACTCAAATTATCTTGGATGAAATTCGATCACAACTATTGTTACCAAGAAGATTCAAATATTAGTTACAAGACTATAATTTCCAAAGAATACCAAGAACAATATTGAGAAATAAAGAGTTTGAAGAACCTATTCAATTATCTGATAATTATTGGTGACTTCCAAAACTTGAACAAACTTCCAAATAATATAGAGAAAATTTAATAATTATTCCAAAAATTATCTTTACAATTCAGTCTGGTGGATAGATACCAATCCTATTATTTATTACTAAAATATTTTCAAAGAAAACTATCAAAGAAATCTGACAAAAAACAGAATCCAGTTCAGATAGTCAATGTTCTGGCACCCCAAGTTACCAATATGGATACTCAACAATATTATCAATTGAAAAACTATATTTTTAACAACAAACTACCTTCTACTTTAAACAATAATTAACAAAAATATTTATAATCACAAAGCAAATTTTTTGAAGCTAAAAACAATTAACTTTATAAGAAAAACAAAAGAAGAAAAACACGAAACCAACTATTTAGAGTTGTTTAAAAATATGAAATCAAGGCTATACTCTATCTAATACACAACCATCCAACTGATGCACACTTAGGCATTGACAAGACCTTTGAGAAAATTCGTGATCAGTACTATTGGCCTCAGATGTTCGAAAATATTAAAGACTATATTTGATTATGTGATCAATGTCAAAAATGAGGAAAATATAGAACTCCAGGACCCTTATATCCTATTCCTGTTGGAGAACCATTTTTCAAAATTAGTATTGATATTGTGGAACCCTTACCAATTACTAAACAAGGAAACAAGTATATTATTGTTGCAACAGACTACTTTATCAAATGGCCAGAAGCAGAAACCATTTCTGAAGCTACTGAAAAACATGTTACAGAATTCATCTATCAAGTCATTATTGCAGATATGGATGTCCAAAACAAATCCTGTCTGATAGAGGAATATTTCTGAAATGAAATAGTAGATAGATTACCTAAACAATTTGAGATAAGACATTTACTATCTATACCATACTATCCTCAAATCAATGGATTGGTTGAATGATTTAATAGAACTTTGTGTAATCTCTTGCAAAGTTAACAAAAGGCAAAGAAGATTGGAATCAACATATTTTACCAGTACTTTTCACCTATAGAACATTAAAACAATCTTTAACGAAAATGACACTATTTTATTTACTTTATGGATGAAAATCACAAATGCCTACAACAAATACAGATGAAATATTGCAACCAACAATTCTTGACTGATTATATACTTTATTAAAAGACTCCCACAGTAACAAGAACAAGCAAGAAGAAATATTTACAAGGAACAACAAAAACAGAAACAAAGATTTGATCAAAAAGTAACAAGATATAAAAAATTGAAAATCGGAGATAAGGTATTAATGTATAATGCTGCCAGAGATAAACACTTCATAGAAAAGCTAAAGTCAAATGGAAAGAACCCTTCTATATCCATAATATCTAACCAAATGATGTTTTCAAACTCAGGATGATGGAAGGAAAAGTTCTTGCTTTCCTGATTAATCTCTTTCTCTTGAAACTATATTTTGATCAAACGGCTTGAAAACCTAGCATACATATGGAAATATCCTTTAGCTACTGAAAAATTCAGTACTCAGGTTACACAATATGAACATAGATGCTTTGGTAATCCAGTTCTCAACTTGCCCGAAACAAGCATTCTTGGATCCTTGATCATGCCTGAAAGAAAGAAAAAGCAAGCAGAGAACATGATATAGCATGGATGATCCAGAGAATATCCACATTACATACTACTGCCAGCCCAGAGAACAAACTCAGCATTTATCATGTTTTCTTCTATGACTTAAGAGAACTATTTAAAAAGAAAAGAGAAGAAGAAACCAAATCTAAAAGAAGATTCAGAACCAGCTGGAAGCAAGAACAACATTTGTTAAAGCAACTCCTGCCTAGCCTTTATTCTCAACCTGAGCTCAACTCTTTCTTGTTTCAACTTCACAGCTTGAGGAAAACTGCCCCTAGCCTAACAAAGATCCTCAAGCTCTCTTTCAAGGCACCAATGAGACTACTGCAACCTCAAGATATCTTAACGAAGGGAAAAGATATACTCCTCCAGAAAACCAAATTCAGCTCAAGTCTCTGGATTTTGCTGCAACCAAAAAACAAAGTCCTAGTACAAGCGACAAAATGAAAGGTGATGAAAATTTCTATAAGTGCAAGGCATTTTGATACTATCTTAAATAAAGATTACCTGTCCAATGATTTTTGGGAAAAATTTTAAATATTCAAAACTGTAAAACCTGTCAAGAACCCCAAAATGCTTATGAAAATCTATAAAAAGGACAGCTATCCCAAACAATATGTTTCTTTTTCAAAATTGAACATTTCCAATATATAAACAATAATCTTATTGCCACCTATATTATTTTGGTTAAAGATCTGTTACAAAATACTCCTAAAGATATGGATATTGCACCAGCCCCTTATGACCTCCTACAGAATATCAAATTGTAACTTTTGAATACTTATCAGAAATTACAAAGAACATCACAAAGAAGAAACAGGATCCTAAAACTGATATATGCTTACTATCTTAGGAAATTATTAGAATCCATCTCCAGTTATATACAAAGATCTTACCTTATTTCACAATTTACACCATACTATTATTAAGCTTCCATTCGTTTATACTCTATTTTTGGTAAGTCTGGGATTGCTCAAATATATAGGACCCGATCCACTGCTCTTTGCCTAATTAGGAACATGTCCAGCTCTGATTATTTTAGCCTAACACAGAAATAAACTCATGAAACTCACAGATTAGTGGGAAGAATTGTTACATATGATTTTCGCTCAAAATTTACATTATTCTTGTATTACTTTTTATCCTTGTAATATTGTTCATTCTAGAATAATATTTGTACTACTGATTAGTGTCTTCATCACCTTTACTTTTATTACTTTTATTATCTATATTACCTCTAGAATCTTCTATTACTTTATTATCTTTATTATCATATATATTTTTACTAGAGTATTTCCCTATACTTGTTGTAAGTATATTAACTGCTCTAATAAAGATAACATCTATTTTATTACAATTACTACTCATATCTATTATGTACTCAAAAATATTTATATAAATGCCTCCAATTCCTCCTGAAATTGCAAGGTTGAATTTTTCTTTTTATTAATAAAATAACTTGACCTTTATAAAACAAATCACTATTGCCTCTTTTGCTTGATCTTATACACCTCAGAACTGTAGTAATTTTAGTACACCTTTATGAACTTTAGCATACCATATTGGTCTCATTCATACAAAGTGTCTTCCTGCTATTAGTTTTCTGTCCATATTGTGAAAGGAAAATTGCATGGTCACATAAATATATGCAATAAAAATCTCAAAAGTGACAAATCTAAAAAAAATAAAATATCTGTAATATATTTATTTTCTTTGATTTCATTATTTTATTTCAGATAGTTGAGAAATTAGATATATTAGTGATAGTTTAGATAGTTGATATAGTTGATATATTTGATATATCTGATATAATTTTTTGTAACTAGCATGTATATAAGCGAGAGAAAAATATCTGAATAAATTAATCATCTAATTGCTAATTATCTAATTGTTTAACAACTATTTGTTCCAGCTACTATGCAAATGTTTGACATTTGAAAGTAAAATTGTGGCCATAAAGGACTTTGGAAGAGTTTCAAAGTAGTTGATAGTGTGAATGCCCATTGCTACAACAGAAACTTAAGTATAGTTTAAATAGACGAATGTACATGCTAATGAATGGAAATTGAGTTTATTTTTGTAGAACAAGAAGGATACTCAGACCAAATTATTATGCCTTAGCCTTAAACAAAAAACTAAGTATTAGAGAGGACTTGAAAAATCCCTTACAATATCTTTTTTCTGAGATAGAAAGATATATGACACTATATATATAATTTTTTTATTTTATTAATAAAATCAATTTTATGAACTTATTAAATTTGTTACTCATAAAATCTATTGAAAAAGATAAGAAACAATTGAGTGGCACAAGTGATATTGTTATAATAAATTATGTTTATATTATTAATTTAGAATATTCAAATTATTATGTATATACTGTATATATAATAAATATTTGTTGTCCCTTGTGAATATTTCTTCTTACTTGTTCTTGTTACTATAGAAAGTCCTTTAATAAAGTATACAATCAATCAAGAATTGTTGGTTACAATATTTCATCTGTATCTATTGTGGGCATTTGTGGTTTTTATCTATAAAGTAAATAAAATGGTGTCATTTTCATTGAAAATTGTTTTGATATTCTATAGGTGAAAAGTACTGGCAAAATATATTAATTCCAATCTTCTTTGCTTTCTATTAACTTTGCAAAAGATTCACACAAAGTTTTATTAAATCGTTTAACCAATCCATTGATTTGAGAATAATATAATATGAATAGTAAATGTCTTATTTCAAATTGTTTGAGTAATTCATATACTATTTCATTTTAAAGCATATTTCTTTGTTAGATAAGATTTGTTTTGGATATCCATGTCTGCAAATAATAACTTAATAGATAAATTCTGCAACACATTTTCCAATAGTTTCAGAAATGGCTTCTGCTTCTGGCCATTTGATAAAATAGTCTGTTGCAACAATAATATATTGTACTTATTTTCTTGTTGGATAATTGACAAGGGTCCTACAATATCTATATTGATTTTGAAAAATGGTCCTTCAACAGGAATAGGATGTAAGGATCCTGGGGTTCTATATCTTCCACATTTTTGGCATTGGTTACATGATCGAATATAGTCCTTAATATTTTCAAATATTTGAGGCCAATAGTACTGATCATGAATTTTCTCA
Source organism: Acaulospora morrowiae (assembly GCA_910591835.1). Taxonomy (NCBI): domain Eukaryota; kingdom Fungi; phylum Glomeromycota; class Glomeromycetes; order Diversisporales; family Acaulosporaceae; genus Acaulospora; species Acaulospora morrowiae. The sequence continues at coordinate 15,536 of CAJVPV010001190.1, forward strand.
AAGGTCTTGTCAATGCCCAAGTATGTACCAGTTAAATGATTATGCATTAAATAGAGTATAGCTTTGATTTTATGTTTTTGAACAACTCTGAGTAATTGATTTTGTGTTTTTCTTCTTCTGTCTTTTTTATAAAGTTGATTGTTTTTAACTTTGAAAAATTTGCTTTGTGGTTGTAAATATTTTTGTTAATTGTTGCTTTATGTTGAATTTTTTAATGGTTTTCTTCAAAAATAGTTTAGTAATAGGTAACAGAATTGATATCTATTCACCAAACTGAGTTGCAAAGATAATTTTTGAAATAATTATCAAATTCTTCTTTATATTGTTTAGAAGTTTGTTTAAGTTTTGGAAGCCACCAATATTTGTTAGATAATTGAACAGATTCTTCAAATTCTTTATCTTTTAATCTTGTTCTTGATATTCTTTGAAAATCATAATCTTGTAGCTAATGTTTGAATCTTCTTGTTAATAATAGTCATGGTCTAATTTCATTCAAGATAATTTGAATAGACTGGGTTATTACTAATCAGGTATTATTTATCTTTTGTTTTCCTTTGCAAGCACATTTATCCTTGAAAGGATATCTGTTTCTGTTGAACAACTTTTTACACCAGTTGCAAAAGGTATGAGTATAATGATCTTTAGCTCTTTCTTTACAAACAGAGCAATATATTCCAGCAATAAACCATTTAACTTTATAAGATAAACCTTTGTAATTAGGATTGGAATTGTAAGATACAACAGAGTTAACAGTCGCAAAGCTATATTCAGATATCCATTCATTATCATCTTTTGTTTGGAGCATATAAATAGTTTCTTCTGTCTCATATATTCATAACATATATGAGGGGGCTCTCGAAGTCTTCTCTAATACTTAGTTCTTTAAGGCTGAAGTATAATAATTTGATCTGAGTATCCTTCTTCTTTCTACAAAATAAATTCAATTCCATTTATTAGCATACATATTCGTCTACTTAAACTATATCAAAGTTCCTGTTATAGCAATAGACATTCACAATATCAACTACTTGAAACTTTTCCAAATTCCTTTATGGTTGCAGTTTCACCTTCAAATGTCAAACTTTGTTTTTTTTTGGCTAAAGTGAGACTTTACTCTAGTTTATTAATATAGATAATTTTTATATATGAATTACATATATAAAGTTTAAGCTATATTATTTTATATTAATTAGAATCCATCCACAGGTACTATAGACCATCCAGGTGTAGCCTGCCACCATGCTTGCTATCCAAGCCTACCTTAGCACTATTTGTTTGATTCTATTTTCTCCTTTTTGTTTGCTATTTAACCATTCTGTTATATACTTATAGTTTTGTTCTTTCTCTTTTGTATCTATTTCT
>CAJVPV010001191.1:0-16891 GCA_910591835.1 Acaulospora morrowiae
CATAGTTGGCATATTGAAGAGAGAGAGGAAAGCACTTCTTTCAAGAAAATTACCATATAAGGAAATTTTCAAGAAATTAGTGGTGAACGGGTGAGTGTTTTTTTTTTTATTTATTTTCTAGAATTTGTATTATTACAAATAGCTAATATTATCTAAAAAAATATTAAATATAGATGATTTTATATAATAAATTTTATTTTTTAAATAAAATTACTTTTTTTTTTTAATGTTAAGTAAGGTATTTCTTACAATCTTTATTAATAGAATAAAAATTATTACATTATTAATATTAAAATGTAGGATACATTGCTATACATGTCAGCCTACTATTATATTAGATATATTTCTATAAAAAAAACCTTTGAGCAAGGAAAAAAGAAGAAGCTATTTAATTTTGGAGAGCTAATACCTCCTTAATAATTTATTTTATCCTGAAAGGGTATAGAAGGATCTTGGAAAAATAGTTTAAGTGTGATGTCAATTAGTTTGTGATGTTTGTAAAGTGGTTTTCTGGATTTTGTTTTTGGAATGAATTTATTAAGAGTTTTAATAGCAGTTTGTTACAGAATTTCCAAGTCTCTTGGATATTGGATTCTTCAGATATGAGCTTCAATTTGTTATCAAGGGTTGTGTTTATTGTTTTCCAAGTTTTGGTTATGACTTTGTTAAAGTTGTAATATATGATAGGTATACTTTTAGAGATTTTTGTGATTAGAAAGTTGGAGAGAGAAAGTGTGATGATTTTGTGGTCACTGTGAAATTCCAGTTCAGTATTTTTATTGTTTGTATTTTGGTAGCTTGAATAGCAATATTGTTTAATACCCATATTTGATTAATATGGCTTTGTCCTGTGGGTCCTGTAAATGTATATGTGGTTTTGTGAAGAAAAAAGAAATGGCATATGTTGATATAATTTTTTCTTGGTTTTTTGTAAATAAGAGATTTGAATTTTGGTTCAGATTTTTAAGTTCTGTCTATCAGATAGGGTGTGGAGTTAAAGTCACCCATGATAATATGGGAAATGTTTTTTGAGAAGTTGTTATTTACCAAAGATTGGAGATATGAAATAGTGTTTTCCCTTGTGTTTATGTTATGTGAAAGGTAGACTTGTGTAATATGTATTTTTATTTTTGGTTTAAATTATAGGTAAATTGAGATAATATAGCCTTTGAATTCAGTTGTTTTGTAAAGATAGCTGAAAAAATTTTTGTTAATTATTATTGACATGCCTGCTTGACTTTGGTTAAGATTGCTTGAATGAATAATAAAGTTGTTGATGATGTAAGGGATTTTTTTTGTGGTTTGAAGTTTTGTTTTGGAAAAACTGAAGATGTTGTAATTATTGTTTTTAATATATTAAAGGAGACAGTTAAGTTTTGTTTGATCATTAAGACCTCTTGTGTTAAGCAAGCCTAGTTTGAGTGATTGGAATATTGTATTAATATAAGATTTTGTATATATTATTTTTGAGAGGATTTTTTCAATAGAAAAATTTTTTAAAAGGTTGATTGTATTATTTATCATCTAAAGAAGTTAAAGAATTTTGTTGTTGGTTCAGAAAGTTCAATTTAAATAATGTATTTATTGGTGAGATGTTGAAAAATAAAGTGTTCTTTGAGCTTTCAGATTTTTGAGATAAATTCAGCATTATTGATAATAGGAATGTCATATTGATATTGTTTTCTGTTAGATATTTTTTGAGTTCTATAGGACTTGGAATAGAAGGTTTGTATTGGATTTGGATTCAATTTTCTGGAATTTTAGAGAATTGATAGTGTTGATGTGCCTTGATTACATTTTCTCTGAGGAATTTTTATCTGTAATTGAAAAATTAGTATTGAACTTTTCATTAACTATAATAAATTCTGTTGGAAGAGGAGCTTTGTTGTTGATAGTTAATTGTGTTCATTTTCATTTTCTTGTTTTTGGATGTCAATCCATTCCTTTGGGAAAGGAGTTTGAAAGTAGTATTTTTTTGAGAAAGAATTTAAAAAAATTGATATATTAGAGAAGTTTGTTAGGGGTAAGGGAATGTTTATTTCTAGATTTAAAACTTTGTTAGGAGAGAATGAAGTTTTTTTATAATGTAAAAAAGTAATTTGACAAGAGTTTAAAGTAATAGATTTTGCAAAGGAGTATTTTTAGTTCTTGGATTGTTAAAATGCTATCTCTGGGATTGAAGAGAAAGAAGTTTTTGTATTTTGGTTCGAGAAGGTAATAGATTGAAAGTAATGGTTTTTTTGGTAGTAGGAGTTCAAAAAAAGTTTCTGAAAGTTTAAGGGAAACTTGTTAGTTTTTTTGAAGAAGATTTTTTAATTTAGAAAGTTTGTTTAGTTCGCTACATTTTTTAATTGGAAATATTTCCTTGTATTTTGGAAGTAGGTCATTGGAGCTTGCTGGAAGTGGAGGGTTAATTTTGAAGAAGTTATCTGGAAGTTTTTGAAACTTGTAGTAGGATCTAAGTATGCATAAAATTGAAATAAGTTGTGATCTGTTTTGAAAAGAGAGATTACATGGAAGTTTGATTTTGATGTTTGATAGAATTTCAGTTGAAAAAGATGAAAGTTCAGAAAGAATGTTATTAGAATATTCCTTGAGTTTTTTCCTAAGTCCATTGAAATTGATAGTAAATTGTGATTTTCTAATGAAATAATTGATAAGGTATATATATAAGAAGACTTACAAGTTTGTAGAATGGCATATTATTGATGTCAATAGTTCTGAGATAGATGATCGATAGAATTGTGTACACAATGACATGGATTTTCTTTTTTGTTTTCAAAGTTGATGAAATTGAGATTGTATTCTTTTTTGTATTTTTCCTAAAAATCTTTTTCGATTTCATTAAATTCCTTTTAGTATACTGGTTTGATAGTTTCTTTGGAGGTGAAGGAATTGAAGAAGGTGCAATTCTTGAATTTGAGTTTGTTAAAAATGGGTTGGAGAAGGTATGGAGTATTTGAATAATTTTTTGATTTTGTCAATGATTTTAATAATTGTAGGGGTATTATTAGGTGCTAAAAGAAGTTGATTTGCTAATGTTTCTGTTTCGTTACAAAGGCTTTTATATTGTTTTGCATCATGGATTTGTTGTTGTTCCTCTTGGATTTGTTGGTCAAATGAAGATGTTCAAGTGTTTGATTGGGATGGTTAGTTGATGATAACAGTGGATTTGAAGAGTTAATCCAAATTGATGATGTTTTTGAAGTTGATAAATTGGAATTGGCTTGTGGATTTTATCTCGTTGATATCCATTAAGTTGGAGATAGTGATAGAATTGTCAAGTGAGTTGATAATTAATTGGTTGTGGGTAGTATTTGATTATAAAGAATTTGCAGATGGAAGGTCTAAATCAGATAATTTCATTGGTTTATACATTGTTTTACTAATTTTATTAGGATTTACATATTTGGATATGGCTGAATTAATAGTTAGAAGGTTTGCATGTGTATGTGTTTGAGTTGGTAAAGCAATATCACTTTTTTGGGAAGCAAGAGAAGTAATAGATGGTAGATTATTTTTAGGACAAGCTGAGTAGGATTTTTTGTTTTTTTCTATGAGGAAGAGAGAAATTCTTATAGGTGGTTGTAGAGTTTGATATTAAGTTGGATTTTTTTCATTTTTTCCACAATTTTACTGATGTATTGAAGTTGAGGGAAATGTTTCTTGTATTTGATAACTTGATATGGATTTGAAGATATTTTCCTTTGTCACCTTTTTTGATAGTTTCTATTATAAAATTGATGATTTATATATCATTTATAAAGCCAATTTCAATAATTTTTTCTATGATTTTTTCTTCTTTTACAATGAGAAATTAGTTAAAAAAGTTGATAAGATTTGGGATGAGAAAATTTCTTAAAAAGTCTGTTTTAATAATTTGATTATTAAAGAGGTTAAGGTAGAGATTTGAAAGAGTTGGTTTTAATTCTGATAAATAGTTACATATAGAAACTGTTTTTTATTGTTGTTTGAAGTGAAGTGCTCCATGTTAAAAATTATTTAGAGGTGTGGTATGCTTGAAGGTGCTTTGGATTTGAGGAGTTTCTTTGAAAAGCTATTACTAGGGCTTCTAACAATACTATTTTGATATTACTTCAATATCAATTTGATACTTAAATTTACTATAAAAACATATGAGTAGGTCATAACCCATATATTAAATTTACTATAGATCGGTACTATTTCAATATCAATTTGATACTTAAATTTATTATAAAAACATATGAGTAGGTCACAATCCATATATTAAATTTACTATAGATCGGTACTATTTCGATATCAGTTTAATATCAGTTCAGTACTTTTCAGAGTCCTAACTATTACTAAATAAGGAAATTTTAATAAAAAATTAATTTGTGAGAAAAAGTTTTTTTTTAAAATAAAATAGCTTTTTAAATAAATAAATTTTTATATTTAATTATAATTATTAATTTTAATTAATTACTAATAGTAGCTATATATAAAAATTTTTATTATTATTAAAATATAATTTTGTGTATCAACTAAAATATATTTATTGTAAAGTTTTTATTAAATATAAATAAATATTTAATAATAAATTTTATAATTTTTGTTAAAATAAAAATATTTTACATTTCATCAAACAAAAAATTTATATACTAAATAAAAATTTATAAAACTTAATATTTAAATACTTTAATAAATATTAAATAATATTTATTATTATTGAATTATTTGTTAAAACAGTAGTTATAAAAATCATATCAATGTTAAAAATAAAAAAAAAAATTAAAAATTTTTCATTCAAAAAAAATCTTTAAATAAAATAACAAAAGTTTGTTCAAATTTAATAAAATTTTAATTATATATAGAATGCATTATAAGAAACAAGTATACTTAATACATAAAAGTTATTTTTATTAATAAAATAAAAGATTTAATATATAACAATTATTTTTATTTAATTATAATAATTTTTATTATTATAGGAAAAAAACAATATAAAAAATAGATATTAAATTTAAAAGATATAAAAAATAGATATTAAATTTAAAAGATATATTAAATAATATTAAATTTAAAAGATATATTAAATAATATAAAATATTAAGATATAAATAATAATAATAATAATAATACTTTTATAATAATAATAATAATAATAATATTGTATTTTATTTTATTTTAAAATTGATCTTATAAAAATTTTATAATATCATATTATTGATATAAAATTTAAAACTTTGTTAAATTTATATATCTTTTTTAAAAATAATGTTTTTTTTGATAATATCATATGTATAATTCAGACAAAAGTAATAGATTTAGTATTTTATTATAATAATATATTTAGAAAAATGATATAGAATCTGGATTTTTAATTTAAAACACATTAAGTTATATAATAAAAATTATGATTATATTATATCTAATTAATTTTAGTGAATTAAAATTTTTTTAAAAAAATTATTTATAAATTGGATTTATAATTATATATATTTTTATAAATTTTGATTAAACGTTGAATAAAAATCTATATTAGCAAGCAAAAAAAAATCTATCAAATTATTGTTTTTTATATTAATTATTAAAAAAATAATAATAATGAATATTTATATTTTATTCAAGAAACAACTTTTACAAAAAATTTATTTATTTTTTAGATATATGTTAATTTCAGTTACAATATATAATTTTTTTTGTTATTTTTATAAACATTGAAAACAAAAAAACAGAAAAGAAAGTGATGATCATAATAAAATATAATTTTTTTAGATATTTTAATTATTCATTATAATAATTACAATATAAGTATACATATTTTAATATGATAATTCTATAGATTATATTTATTTAAACAATAAACGAATAAATTTAAAATCCGAATATTTGATTTTGTTTAATACATACGTATCTAGTTTACTTATAAACATTGTTATATAATTTCAAATCGAATCAGAGTTCCAAGAGATACTATCAATATACAAAATTAAAATGATTGATCAATGATTAAATATAGTATACACCGTATATGATATATTGAATCAAAATTACTTTAAGACTAACATTAAAATTTAATATAAATATAGTATAGATAGATAGATAGATATGTACTGTAAGATATTAGATGCAATCTTTAATGCTTTAACAATATAATTCTAAAAAGATTTTTGTAAATACAGGTATCTTCAAAATCACATTGCTATTTACTGTATATGCATATCATGGTTATTTGATTTTGTTATTTTTTATGATTTTGTAATTTTCGATTGTATTTATGAAACCGAATCCAAGAATTCATTAAAACCAATTTATCCTGAAGAATATGTGAACGCCAATTTGATCATTTAAAAAACAAAATACAACAGTAGTTTAAGTTTAATAAATACATACGGTAGATGGATATGCAGTAGATTAAATGTAATCATCTATATACAGTATCATCAATAAAATTTATTTGCAGTATCTAACGAAATACTGTTTGATAAAAAAGTTTGTATGATCAAACGTTTTCTGGTCATATGGAGTATAAAATAGGAATTTTAATTTTTATGCATGACGTCCGGTACATATGAACAAAAAAACCATATATAGTTTTACCATAATATAGTTTATTATTTCTTTAAACAATAGTAAGAGGAAAAAAGGGGTTTTTTTTTTATTTGATCAAGATAAAACAATCAATGTGCTGTCATTATGCCTCGTAATTGTTTGCTTATGTGCCAATTGAAAAATTTTTCATGGTTTTCACGTACTCGTACTTTTGCATACCATATAATTGGTTTTTTAAATAGGATTCTGCAAATAGTACAGGCTATAATCGCGAAGTGAAATAAAATTAAGGTTAGCATAGACATTTCTGAATAGCTCGCGGCAATTTAATTTTTTATAAAAGAATTGATTCCATCGAATGGCGTCCGTTTGTCTTTCTTTCTTTAAAATCGCGTTCAGTGACGCGTTTCATACTACTTATTTGGCCAAAGATATGCAAGCAAACAGATCTAGGAATGTACCTCTCAGCATCATTCGGCTCTCACGAAAAAAAATCAATTGTGTGAACAAAGTTCGGGTTGTTCAAAGGGAATGTGTGTATCCGTTCACCGGAGCACCGATAAAATTCAAACGTGAATGCCGATCATTCATTCACTTTTGGTTTATCGCGTCCCGCAACAATATAAAATGATATACCCGACCATGAGAAAATGCTTAAACTGGTTGTACACAGAAAAAATAGAGTCATCATAGTATGCGGGAAGATAAGGTTTTATCTTTTTTTTTTAACGATGATACAAGATGTGACAGGCGTGATCACCCCCACAGATCACCAAAAAAAGGCCGACCTCTATTTAAGTACTTTACGGTACTATATATAGGTTTGGTTGCTATTTATAGAATGCTAAAACTTTTTGCGTTGGGGAGAACCCGTTTTAGAATCGTCAACTGATCGTAAATCGCAAAAAAAAAAAAAAAATATCAAAGTTTGGGAATGGATGACTTTAGAATAATGGGGATGATCTTTATTAGCTTTCGGAAATCAAACGCCGGATATGTAGGGCCCATAGATGGTGGTATCATTACACCGATTAAAACATGCAAGGTATTTTTGTGTAATTTATAAATAGATAATAATTTCCGGAACACACGTTTTTCATCGTCTAAATAAAGATGCTTTGTAACAGTGAGGTAATGATAATAATAATAAAATGAGTAGATTCACAATCTATTATTGGTCATTTTTGTGAACTTAATATAACTTTGGGCTTACGAAAAAGCATGCATGTATTGGGTCTTTGTTGAAACCAATTTCATGAAGCGCCGTTGCCTTATTGTACATAATGAGTCCAAATTTGATAAATTGTTTACAACGCTTTTCTCATGAGTTCCTGACCGCCAAATGAAGGTACATCGGATGACGTTGCAGCTTCCTCCGACGGAACAACGACTCAGTCGGATGACAAAATTTTTGTGTACACACATACAGTACATCTTGAAATTTGCAATCAGAATATTTGAACCGAGTCGATAAACGAATTACTGTGTCATACCAGAATTTCCTGGTTTGTGAACCTTTAATTTGATAACCCAAACAAATCTGTTACAGTAGTTGATCATCCCATTCACGAACGATATAGGAAACGTGATCCAAAAGTGGTCCTACTTATAAACAAAGAAGATGATCCTTCTTACGAATGTCTGTACCCAGAACCGATAATGGGAGAAGATAACGAGTTGTCAATTCAATGAACTTGAACTTTATCTTTGATCTTCAATCGATATTGACAAATTCTTTTATTGAAAATTGGACATGCGAATAAGCGTTGCACACCGTGATGGATAACATCGAAATATACAATGCGCAAATCTGAGAAAAAACAAAACTAGAATGTTGGACAAGCGACACGTAACATTCATTCACCTGAGGTTTGCACATTAACTTGGAGGATACGGGTTTTTTCGTAAACACATTATTTCGTAAGGCTGATGATACGCAGATATGCTGGCGCACGTTCGGATCTATGGGATCCATTCTCCTTCGGTGTTTCCCGAAGTCGTGTTCCTCGTTAATGTGAAGACACGACATGATAAGACGAATTTCCGACAGCACCACAGGTATGTCGAGGTCTTTCGATTAAAAAAAAGGGCACGCGGTAGGTAAAATGTAGAAAAATGCAAGACAGATGTGTAGGTAATCGAAAATAATAATTGTTTACACCGACACGAGTGAATGGTTACAATTATCTTATTGTATTGGTGCACTTTGACCGGACATCGTGATCGAGAAAAATAATTGGTGACCTGAATAAAGAGTGAGTACGATCATTTACGTACTCAATCGAAATTTCTTTCATATCGGCATCATTTAGTTAGCTCCGCGCACAAGTTACGATAAATTTCGCTTGTCATTGTTTTCCTGTGATATTAAGGTGTAATGTCAGAAGATCAGATAATTATTTGTTGTTTTAATAGAACTTTCCGACTGTAATGAAAACGACTATTACATACATATTTGTTTTTAATAATTCTTTAATTACTTGCTAGCTAATGAGAGTTAATTGCATATTTTCAATATTACAAAACGATGGCGAGATCAGAGGAGGGGTGCATATGATTGAGAATATGCTACGTTCTCATTTTAAGCTTAAGAAGAATGTATGATCATGTACAGTGTTTCATCATCGCAAGCGCTAATTTTGCGGATGAAGATGCTGCAACTTTGTGCGGGTGTCGACACCTCCTCAGGAATCATTGCTCCGTAAATATCCATCTTCTGACAATATCGCCTACCTCTTTCTTTTTTTGAAAAAATGCGTGACCTACGCGCAAAGTGACAATAGCGCGCCCTTATGCGTATTTTTCTACGCATACATATTTTTCGATGGACAACATGGGTGTCTTCCATTTCAGTCAATGGTGTCAACACGACGAACTCGGTTTCATTATGTCATGTTATTGCTAATTGAACGATGATTGATGGATGTGGCTTTGGACCAATGTTTATCGCATGCATGAGTTAAAGCGTATACCTTATGTGCAACAATGAGGCGATAACCTAAAAGCTCGCTTGACATAATGCTCACTACATTTCCGGGCCTTCAGGGTGTTGTTTTTTTACATTACCAGTTCGCACCCGGTTGTTCCTTGATTCCTTCTCTTGAAAATAAATAAACAACCAATTAAATCCGATTATCGTGTACCTCTTCTTTTTGTCTCACTTGCGCATGTATGGTTTTATCATCTAATTTAAATTCACCAATTTCCTTTTCGGCGATGCATATGGGTCATTAGATGCAACCATTGATTACACAAATCAAAACTTATTAAGCAAAGATTTCTTGTCATATACGCATACAAATATTTATAGTAATCCATTTATACGATAATGGGGAAAGGGTTTCCTCTGTTTGGTATTTCGAAAGGCGGCTGAAGGCAACGGAACTTCGCCAAATCTCGACCGATGCGTTCTCAAAGGGTCCAAGCTCCGAGTTCCGACCAAAAATTGATAACCCATTATTGGATCTGCGTCCTTGAAAAGAATTCAAGAATATGGTATGGCACAAAAAAAATCAAAAGTTCGGTGAAATAGTGGATTGGCCAACAATAATGTACTGTGCATACAAACGCACATATGCATACATCCGTGCTGGCGTGCAAATTTCCAAACAAGAAATACTGTAGGTAATATAATACCATCAACACATTACATACATAACGTACATACACACATACAAATTATAATTTGTAGTGGTGTACCTTATGGGTAAATAAATAAATAGGAGTACGGTAAACATCAGAATATGTACCGTACACAACACATCAATCAAAAAAGTTTTATAAAATTGTTGCCTGCCAAGGCTGTCTCGAAATCTTTTTCGTGAAATATCTACGTCCACCTCCTGGTGCCAGTGACGTTTCAACTGAAGAAAGCTTCGACGAATTATTTTATTCTTTTCCTTATTATTTTTTTTTGCAACGCCGCTCGAGATTCCGTGGATGGCTTAGCCTAATCTATTTATATACATGTAATTGTAAAAGTCTTTTTTTTTTTTTTTTTTGAATGTGAATGCGATAATTGTCATCTTTCTGTTTTCTGACAAGGCTCTCCTCCCTTTTCTCTTCTATATACAGTAAAGCATCATTTCTTTTTAGCTGCGTTTGTAAACAATCATTCCCATTTTACATAATATTTTTTGTCCACGCGCAATTTTCAAAGTGTTTCCAGTTTTATCATCCTGTAGTCGTGGTTGGATAGTGGTGACCTGCCAATTCTTCCCCTTACCTCACACATATTCTTAATTTACATCTAAACTTTTCTTCCCAGATCACAAACCCCCTTACCTTACCTTTGTACATACGCTCCTCCTCTTGTTTACGTGCTTGCTACGTATACACACTTCTAATAATAACCTCAAAGTGTTGAGGGATAAAGTGCGCCCCGCCGGAAAACCTGGTTCTCCCGCAAGGCTCTCGCTCATACCTGATATCATCATATAATGCTCCGCGCTGATGTTTATAATTAATCTACTCTAAATTATTTGACATTAATTTCATCCCGTCTGTTACATCATCATACACTTAAAATTAAACTCATCACTCGAACGTTTTAAAATTAACCTACAAATTAAAATTCATTCTTTTTTATTCTTATTATATCATCATCATTATTAATTATTTTATTACTATTATTCTAGTTAAATTCATCTTTCTTTCCTTTTCCTTCTTTATCCTATTCATTTCACTTATTTACGTGATTTGGTTTCCTAGAATCACTTCACGTCATTGGTGTCTAAATATAAAATCAGACACCTTAATCATCCATCTTAAGCACCGTCTATTTTAATATTTAATTGGAATCGTCCCTCTGATATTCCTCATTCCAACCTCGTTTGCACAAGCAACTTCTTCTAATCCGGAAATTTCATAGTGAGTCCTTGCATATCGCGTTCCCACTTTACTCTTTGCCGACAAAAAACTCGTCAATTTATTGATTCCTTTAACGAACTTGCATTAACCCTTATCTTGCTAATACGTGCGATCAAACCAGACTAGGAAATTTCCGTCAGATCCAGATCTCAGTGACTAAGTTTAATTATGCAGAGAGGGGCCGATCAAGTAATGTCACCGCATCAGATGGTAAGCGGGTCCTTTTTTTTTCTTTTCCTCGGTAATCATCATCGTATATATACACATGTATGTGTGCGTGCGTGTGCATACTTTTTACGTGATCTTTAAAGAATTGGAATCATCTTCATCAAAAGGAAAAAAAGAATGAGAAATTTTTTTTAATTGTCCAAGTTAAATTTATCGATAAAAGAATTTCCTCCAAAAAAATTATTCTACCTTCTCAAACCGTTTATAATCAATACGCAATTATTTTTCCGGATCAACCATACAATTCGCCGTTCGTCAAAACATCCAACTCATTAGCATGCGTGTATTTAACCTTTTTCGTTCTCGCAACTTCAAACAGTATCCAGGTGTACACCAGAGAAATACCTCGAATCTAGACGCTCCAAGCGGTCCACGTCAGTTCCCAGATAGCACTCTCGTAAATAACAGGAAGAGCAATGTTAGCATTAGCAGCGTTGGCAAAGACGACTCTTTGAAAATGTCAAATAAATTCCTGGCACCCAATGAACCTGTCAAAATTGTGAATGGTCACTCGTCTCACACTCAAACCAACAACTACTTCTACAAGGACAACGCAAATCAACAATTCTCCCTAGAGACTTCGTCGTCGGCGAGCAGTGATTTCGTTGTTACCTCTTCACCAACACTGACCCCACCGGTCACCGAATCTGGTCGCTCCTCGATACTGTCAAGCGGCGCAAAGGGTTTCGCCGAGACCTTTTCCTCATCGAGCAACGACGAAGAGTCGAGCATCGAAAATGGCGAGGGTAGCGCGGACGGTATAAAAAGTGCGTCGGATACAATTTCTTCCTCATCAAAGCTGACCATACAAAGTTTGCAGCCCGCATCATTCTCTGAAACCTATTTACCCATAATAGATAACAGTCATTCAAGGAGTGAGCATCTTGATGGTGAGAAATCGATCAGCATGCCCTCAACCCCTTCTGACTCGAACCTACCGGATTCTTGGTCCTACAAGAATGATGAGGCGAATCACTCGCAAGGCGGTTATTTGACGCCGAGTTCTCCAACAAAGTTCAAACATCCCTACTCCTTGTCAACGTCTTCGGTAAATAAGATGGACGCCGAACAATCTCAATCCGATTATCATAACACCATAAAACCTTCTTTGCCAACATCACCAATCCCTCCGCAGCAAACTGAGAGACTCCTCTATCACAAAAACTCCCAATCTGGCGCTTACAAGTATAGCTACACCTCGAAGCTACGAAATAATTCGACCAACCTCAATCACAATACGGGTCAGAGGCATTCGGATACGGCGCCCATCGGTCCGATTCCTACCAGCCCATTCACAAACAACGGCGATTACATGCGGTCACATAGTTTCGACACGGGTGATCGGTCTAGGTCCGATGGTCCTTCAAATGGTCCTTACGGAATTCCCGGTGATCAAAAGTCTCCCACCGCTTCGATCCCCGCAAAACCCAGTAGCCCTCCGCACATTCCGAAACGTCGCGGTTCGACGCCATCAAAGAGCAAACGAATAGCCTCGCTATTCAAGAGGTCCAAGGAACAGCATCCCGATTACGTGAAAGCACTACAGGCCCTGGATGCGATGCGTTTTCAAGAAGCCATCACGTTGTTCACCAAAGTTCTCGTTCAATATCCCACGAGTTATTCGGTTCGATGCGACCGCGCATATGCTTCCTACCAGGTGGAGGAATGGGATCGTTCGCTGAGTGACCTGAACAATGCCATCTTAAAGAGACCGAAGAAGCCACGTGCGTATTCCTTGCGTGGTGAAGTGTACAGACTACTAAGGGACTATCAAAAGGCGTTGTACGATTTGAATAAAGCGTTGAGATTGCAAAGGAATGCCTTTTCACTGAGAGCTCGATCAGAGGTGTTTCATTCAATGCGTAGGTACGAGGACGCGCTCAAAGATTTGAACGAGGCATTGGAGCTTGAGCCAATGAATATATACACCCTCACGCGAAGGGCAAAGGTATACTGTTCGCTCAATCAATACGGGAACGCTTTAAATGACCTGGGCGAAGCGCTGAAATTTGATAGCGCCAACGCTCCGTCAATATTGGCCAACCGTGGTGAGATCTACCGAACCATAGGGAATTACGAACTGGCTCTCGAAGATCTAAATCTCTCGTTGAAAAGTGAGGAGAATACGATGGCGTTGGAAAGGCGTGGAAACGTGTATCGATCATTGAACAGAAATAAAGAAGCGTTGGCAGATTTCGACCGAATACTGAGTTTGAACTCACGAAGTTTCTTTGCTCACAAGAATAAGGCGGAGATCCTTCACTCAATGGGAAACCTCGATGAGGCATTGACACACATGAACATTGCGATACTGATAGAACCCACCCATTTTCCACTTCTGAAGTGCCGAGGGGAAATCTATCAAGCACAGAGAGATTACGATAAAGCCATACAGGACTTCAATTCGGCCTTAAAAATCAATCCCAACAGCGCCGAGGTATTAAGAAATCGAGGAGAAATCTATAGATTGCTACAGGATTTTAATAGTGCACTCGTTGATTTCACAAAATCCCTGGAGATCGAGCCAAAAGACGTTTTCGCGTTGGCCAGACGGGGCGAGGTGTACAGAATGTTGAAACAAGGCAACAAGGCTCTTCTAGATCTAGACGAAGCCATAAAATTGGAACCCGATAACGTCATGGCCCGAGAGAGTCGAGGTGCCGTGAATCGAACGTTCAGGCGATACGAAGAGGCCTTGAGGGATCTGGACGAGGCGATATATCTCAATCCCGATTCGATATTCGCGCTAACCAATCGTGGGGCGGTTTACTACATGCTGAAAAGACACTACGAATCATTGATGGACCTTAAGAAGGCATTGAAATTAGATCCCAAACACATCTTTGCATTGGAGACCCGAGGAGCGTTGTATAATGCGCTGGGAAGATTTGAAGAAGGTTTGGTGGACTTGAATGCATCTTTAGAATTGGATCCCTCCAACGTCTGGGCACTCACTTATCGTGGTGAGGCATTTCTGGCGTTGGGAAGATATGACGAGGCACTGCGAGACTTGAACAAAGTGCTGGAGGGATTGCCCGACTGGGGATATCCGTTAGCGTTGAGAGGTATCGTGTATCGACTAATGAGATCTTATACAAAGGCCACGGTGGACTTGGATCGAGCATTGCAAAACATGAAAGACAAGGCGTTCAACATTGACTACGAGACAAAAGCGTTGTGCAACAGAGGAGTAGTGCATCGCACTCTAGGCAAGAATCATGAGGCTGTAAGGGACTTTAACAAAGCGTTACTGAGGGAGCCGAATAATATATTTGCTTTATGTGAGCGGAGCAAGGTTTATGAGGCGATGGGCAGGAAGGAACGGGCGAAGGCTGATATAGAATACATACTGCAAGTCGATCCGAGTAATGAGTACGCGTTAGAGCGAAGTAAGAAATTTGAGGAACAAACATGATAACGCGCTTGCTTGGATTGATATTCAATAAGGACGATTCATCTGTTTATACTTTGTATCATTTTTTTTATTGTTTTTTTTTTTAAAAAAAAAAAGATTTCACATCATATAAAATAAATACATCAATTCGTCACGGCGTCGTTTATTAAAAACGGTAATTGATTACATAGTTTTAACGATTCAAGTGAATAACTACTGTAGTTGGTCGCGTAATTAAAATACAACTACTTTCTCGACTTCTCTTTTCAAAAGTACTCACTAGCAGAGCTTCCGATGTAGCTTCAGTACTTTAAACAAAATCAATTTACAAATAATATAATAGTTATAGTTTTAATTGTATGTATATTCTAATTGGATATTAGATATTAACCATCTAAATATAAATGATTGAATTATTGGTTTTTGGCCATGCATACTGTACTTTTATTCTTCACAAATACTTATACGTGATTAACTAAATTTGTAAATTTGAATAATTCGTTAATAAATTAAATTACTTGCATGTGCTTTTTAAACAAGAAATTTAATAATACAGTACAGTACTACCGCTGTTTCACACGATCTATTTTAAGTAAATTTATTCTTATCTTTAAATTTTGTGGTATAGAAAGAATCTTCGGTTTTCACGAAGGCTCACAGAAATCATCATTATTTACTGAACTTTATGAAATAATCTATTTAATATACGCACATGCATTAAAAAAAAAACAAAATTAAATTAAAAAACCAATTGGGGCCAACAAAAATCGAAAAAAAAATGTTTTTAAAAAAACAATAAATAAATAATAAATCAAATCTTTTGTTTTTTGATTTTCAAAATAATTTCGAACTTTAACTTTTATCGATATTAAAAAAAAAGCAATTGAATATTTTAAAACGATTTTTAAAGTCCAGCATTAACTATTATTTTTTATTATTTTTATGATAATTAAAAAAACAATTGCTTTTTAAAATGTTTATCTTCATGTTAATAAAAAATTTGATAAAAGAAATTGATTTGATTAGATTTGTTTTCAAATGTTTATTTATTATTATTATATTTATTATCAAAAAAAAAAATTGGTTTTTAAGTTAAATGGATTATAATACTAGTAGGAATAATTTTTTTTAATTTTTTAGAAGTTAAAAAATATTACATTTATTATAAATTCCTTGATATATAATATTGTTTTAAACTTTCTTTTCAATATTAGTCATATGGTTACTGTAGGCAAGTTAGCATTTAACTCATTCTATCAACATATGAAAGATGTTGTTTCTTTCACGATGTATACCTTGCTATATACAAATAAAATAAAGAAATGATATTTACCTACAAAAAAAAAAAAAAAATTCCTTGATATATAATTATTTTTTAACAAATTAAACTATATAAATTTATATTAGTTAATAGATCCATACTTTGAATTAAATACTTTAAAAAGTAAAAAAATTTGTTGATTTTAAATTATTGATAATGTTTTTTATATTACATGTTTGATATTTTATAAAAATTAATCAAAATACAGTTTTAAAGATTTTAATTAATAAATAAATTTGCTTGTTTTATAATAGTTTAAAAAATTAAAAATTGTATTATTATTTAATAAATATTAATTTAAAAAATTTAAATATATTAAATATACAGTATGGTATAAAAAATTTTGAAATTATTTATTTATTTATTCATTACTCAAAAACTACTACATGAAATTAATAAAAAATATATCAAAATAAAGCTAAAAATCTAGAAGTTTTATTAATATACTAGTGTGTTTGCCTGGGCTATGCTCCGGGATTAAAAATTTCAATGTATTTTATATATTAAAATATATTAAATTTGAAGTTATATATTATAATAATATAATATAATTATTAAATTCT
>CAJVPV010001192.1:0-16880 GCA_910591835.1 Acaulospora morrowiae
ATTGTAGTGAGAAGTCAAGACTTATGTTTATTCCTAAGCAAGACGAACGAGTTACATTCACGAATTTTTCAGAGTATGAATGAGTGTTACTTAGTTTAGATGAATCTTTCTTCATTCGAGACCCAGATTCAACAAATGCGGCAATGCTAGAATTGATCACTATGAGATCGAGGTAGTGCCGGTGGCGAGATACCAATTTGGTAACATTAGCTCAAATACGATAACAAAGTGTAATACAATTACCTTCCTTTGTAATCACACAGTTTGTTTCATATCGACTTTATCAATTACAAGATTGCAAAGGGCTTGCTTATGTAAATCATGTTTTTTGGTTGATTTCCAACTTATGTTGTGTTTCGCTGCACGGTTCGTCCCATTATCGTTGTGCAATGTGTCCCGTGCAATCATGCGTCACTGTATATCACTGTGGGGGTGGGGGATTTTACCAACCGTTTTTTAACGTTCCTAGGGACAAGATAAGACAAGACAAGGTTTGGATAAAAGAATTCTCGAAACATAAACACCTTTGTATGTTTTTTTTTCGATTTCCACGGTTGCACAGATATGAAATTTACGTACTACATATGCATGTATTGTATATAGTTTATACGATAGCATACATACAGTACATAAAGATGATAAGCGATTGTTATTATTTATTTATTTATTTATTCATTCATTCATACATACACAAACAATTGTCTACAAAGGAAAACGTTATTTGTTATCAGAATGAATTAACCGACCAATGCAATTCAGTAAGGACATTTTGTCTTCTTAAAGGAAAGAGAAAAAAAAGAGAAAAAAAAGGAGAGAAAAAAAAAGGAGAAAAAAAAACATTGAATAAATCAATTCTTATTGATACGTATTAGCCAGCGATCAAGAATTCCTAATTTGTTACGACCTGAGAATGCACAATTTTTTTCCCATCAAAAAACCTGAAAGTTGAAAATGATACGTAACCGCCAATCATTTGAACGATGGATTGCGTGCTGGGATATACTAATACTGTGGTAGGGTTGATTTAGCCAGACATAATAAGTCATTGTTCTTTTTCATGCGTCTTTTGTTCAACGCATACTAAGCGAAAAAGTGAAAGTCGGCGTTTTATTGTTGCTGCATGAGAGGTGTCAAAAGGTCTCTCGTGACAGTTTTTTTGAATCCAAAATCTCGAGATAACAAGTGAACATTAACGATTCACCTCTCGAAAGGTTGTGTTCATGCATGCATTCTCTTTATCATAAAGAACTTCAGCCTTCACCGTTTGACCGATCGTGTTATCACCAATAAATGTAGTGATGATATGTTCTCGGATTAGGAATGATGCGTTTTTTCAATGAAATGCAGATGGAATTGCATTGCATATTTTTCACTGGTAATCGAAAAGATTCCATTGACACTGACGAAATCCATTAATTTTAACTTGGTGATGCAATTAATATAGAACGAGCTTATATTACTAAGTGGATATGATCGGCTGTACGTATTCTTTCGTGCAACCATAGATAACAAAAAAGTTGCTTTTTTTGGATAATAACTAGCATTGTATATAAAGTGTGTGGAGAATTTTATTTAGGTTAGCGATAACCGTGATTAGGTGACCCTCCTCCCATCCCTTTCGAATTAAAAAAAATATATATATATAAAACCAAATAATAATAATAATAATTAAAAAATAATCGGCAGACTAATGTTTGCTTTGTTCATCCATCTGCTTCGCAGAATCCACCAGCTGGAACCTAGTAAGGGTAACATAAATAATATACAAACTATCAGGGAAATGATATGGAACTTTTTCATTTCCCTGCAACCTTAATTGTATGGCTCAGAATCCATCGAAGATTCATACCGAAAAAAATGAGGTTTACTCTATTTCCCTCAAGGTCGAGGTCCAAAAGAGGCGAAAGCCCGCCGCCTTTCAACGAATGCGTTGAAGGTATGATGAAAAATCCCCCCAAAGACGGATATGAAAACGAGCGGCATTCTTGTATGCATGGACAAGATGCCGGCATAGTTTAAGTACTGTAATGTCATATCTTAATAGCTTAATTAATCTGTATATTCCATAGATTCAATATTTTATTTTCCTTAAATTGAGATGTTTAAGATAGTATGTTCTAAATACGGTGGCATAGTGAGTTTAACGTAAGAACGATGTGTTCAGACGCATTTCCATAAATAGAAGCAACAAGGAATTCATGTTGGCCCTCAGCTTCCTTCGGGCGAGATGAATATCGAATATCAGGCGGGGTATATACCATATGTTGCTATTACTGTAGTTTAAGTGGTCGATCCTATGTTTTAAGGGTGCATAAGAAAATCTTAATTCTAATTTAAAATCATGTGTACCGATAGCGGAAAATTTAAATTTTTAAAAAATAAAATCTTAAAAATGCAACCTAAACCTAGTTTAAGTTTAAGTTTATTTCTATTTTTGGAATCGAACAATTTATGAAATGTGATGTTCAAGGGTCTGTTTTGTTGAGGCATAAATTTGATTGGCAAATGTTTCTTAGGATGGTTTGCTTGGGTGCATTGATTGTAAGCATGCGGATTCCCTCACTTAGGCCTCGATATTGGGGGAAATAGAATTAAACCACATTTTTTAGGGATCGAATACTTTATTCATTTAGGTGCATAATAATTGGCATAGGGTCGGCATACGGTATATTATAAAAAAAAAAAATGGAATCTTGGATCGCGTGAACGACTCAAATCGGCTGAATATGAAAAAGTTCTTGATGAATTGTATATATAACCCAGTTTGCACGTTAGAAAGAGTGAAAGGGAACAAACATTATTCATATGAGAGGTGTCACGTGAGATATTTTGGAATTTTTTAGTTTTTTGGAATCCAACTTTCGGTGAGAAGCCCTGGATAAATACATAAAATAATTTATGTACCCTACTTTAATTGCCCTTTCACACCAAAAAAGATATCGATGAATGAAAGCCGCGGCACTCTTAAAAATTTAATTATTGCATACATCGTATTATTATTATTATTACTATTATTATTTTTGTTACTTTGTTCGTTTTATTTATCCGCTGAAACATCGTCATCTTATTAATCAGGGGGATCATTCATTTTTCCATAAAAAAACGTTTTTCTTTTACTGTACTTACGTAATTTCTGTTTTGTATCTGCAATAAGTGATCACCAAAGATTTCCTCGCACAATTTAATTTAATGCACAACTACCTCATTCATTATCTTTGGCGCGTATTACGTATAAATTCAAGATGTGCAAGTGTGGTTGGTCTACCTTCATCAAAGGATTTTCGTCCAACCCAGCCATTTGACTTTCCTCATTTGAATCCGGGCGAGAGGATCATTGTTTGCGCTGCGCTACGAAAAAGCTCTCTATTGCTTTTTTTAAAGGTGAAGTTGGCTGAGTTTGTGGTTGCATGCAAATATAATTGACTTGACCCACATGATCCCCGGTCAAAGTTGGAAATAAGATTGTCCTGTATGAATGAATGGACAAACACTGCATTGGGTCCTCTATATATGTAGACATAATAACACGATATTAATGAAAAAAGTACGTACTGCCAGCATCAAAAGTGACGCCCGATTTTTAATATAATTTGTATATGAAAATTTGGCGCTACTTTATTACTTTCAATGGTTTGCTGTCGCCAAACATCGGTTGTTAAGTTGTGAATCTATAATAATACAGTAGATGGGGATTTCCTTTTTCAATGATAAGAAGAATTATTTTATTTTTTTCGAGAATAAGGG
This sequence comes from Acaulospora morrowiae, assembly GCA_910591835.1. Lineage (NCBI taxonomy): Eukaryota > Fungi > Glomeromycota > Glomeromycetes > Diversisporales > Acaulosporaceae > Acaulospora > Acaulospora morrowiae. Next base: position 3,745 of record CAJVPV010001192.1, read on the forward strand.
ATCATCGATATGCTATACATCCGAAGTGCTGGTAGAATGCACGGTCAACCACGGTGATTTTCCACCCCCATGGCGATTCATTAGATGTTAGATGAGGATATGTTACAGTATATTACTAGGTCAAATGCTATCCCAAGAACAAGATATCTTCATTCTCAAAACTCCGACTACGCATTGAGAATGATTACGCAATGTACAGACTTTTTTTTTGACAAGCAAAAATGTTTAGCGTGCTAAAGTCGATAGTAAATAACGTCATCGGATTCGAACAAAATTTAAGGTGCAACAGAACCTGCCACAAATTTGTGATTGATTGAAATTAGGTTTAATTGTGCCGTTATAAGTGGAGTGACCCTTACCTATTCTATCGTGTTGTATGGAACTAAAAGGTTATGTGCGGCGGACTGACCTATTTTCTTAAATCAACTCATGTAATTATGAAGCGATACATACGTAAGACCATTGATACGTGGCAGGTGGTGTACTATCATAACTCCAAATTATGAACTTTAAACCTTTGTCTTTTGAAAAAAAGATTTTTTTTGGCCATATTTGACACTTGACTTACAAAAAAAAAATTTCACTCAATGGATTACACCCATTTGGAAATCACAAAGTATATAGATGTATCCAGAAATAGGTGCCGAGTGCATAATTTATTTACTTGACCCATTCAACAGTCCTTAAATAATGAATTTTAACATGCAAGTCTTAATAGACACTACTAATTTTGGATTGAAACATTTTGGATCGAATAACATTGTACTATACTTTAATGCTACTATGCGTATTATTGTACATTATATTAAACATGTTGATTATATGTTGCTTGGGCTAAACTAAACGAAGCCGACATTTTGGTGTTTTTTTTAACGGTCCGTTGAGGTCAACGAACAATTTGTTAAATTTTGAACATCCAATTATCATCGTGTACATAAGATCCCATATGACCCCAAAGCATGCTTTTTTCCAAGTCAGATAGTATTTTTGCTTCCCACAACACCAGCTCAAAGGACTCCGTTTTTTAAGCAGGACGAAACACGATCAGAAAAAATATCTTGGGTTTATTGCTAAAAAACAAGGAACGAAATAAATTGAATACGACGCCGTGGTTTCCTTCTAATCTCTTGGAACAATATGATGCATTTCATGTTATGCTAACGTCCTCATTAAAAAGAAAATCGGCAACCCCGTAGAGTTCTTTGGAAACCAGAAACAGGTCAGGTCATTTTCAAAACGAGCTTCTTATCGCCAAGCGACCATAACCGATAGTATTGTGATTTTTCATCAATTTATAGCAATTACAGTAGTTTGTACAAAGAGGTTTTCTGCTAGGACATACTGTATTTATAAGATGTATATTATCTCGCATTTATGTTTGGAACAATCGGTGTACAGTCTATTATACTCACGATCAAAAAACCTTTCCTTCCATTTTTATTATGAATACCCCCATGTGGTCTTCAAATGACAATGCTCGCGAATGTGACAAACGGAGATTTTGTGACTTAGGAATGCTCCGATAACCCCTTCTGGAAAGTATATCGTTAATCGTTATCGAAATCAATACTGATATCGGTATGTTGCAAATGGACCGACGAATTTCGACTGCTACACATTTCCGCTTTTCCGCATTTAGCTTCATCTAAAAATATCGGTAACGATAATTCTACAATTCTTCTTGGAAGAGACTGTTGGTAATGCAAATGTTAAACATGAAATTTTGATTTTGTTGATATCAGAATGGTCGCAAGCACTTTGCATGTGAGAAACATTCTCACCTTCTTACATCGTCACCTCTGTAATCTCCATGTAATAATACTCTTCTGAGCCCGTGATACCATCTGTTGAAACCAGGAAACGGTTAATGACTCCTGTGAGAAGGAAAGTATGCTTCTCGTCTACTTTTGGAATGAGCTTTTTGCGTTGATTGGGCCTTGCCATTTCATTTTTTTATTTCCTAATCGATAACTCCAGCTGCATTAGTCGTATCGATATGAGGAAGGGCAACCCGATCAGGTTGATTTTCCTTTTAAAAGACGAAACTGTGTCGAACAAACTTCTTGGCATCGGATTAAACAAACACCTGATCCTGAAATCTACATAGAAATCGCCGATGCTATGATTAGATGATTGGCTCACGATAAATACCTGGTAAATTTTGTTTTATTTATTTATTTATTTATTCTTGTTTTAAACAAATTCGATACTCGATTTTATGCGAGCTGATGCGGTAATTGTTTGAAACAATGATTAAACATCTCTGGATGGTTTCAAATTCTATATACAGTATGTATAGTATATTAATTCGGAATCAAAAACATTGTTATCAAGATTATGTTTTGACTCTTTTCATTTTACAAATTAGTTAATGAATTGACGATTCGATATTTTGATTGGATGATATAGGATTATAGGATATGGGGATGTAGTTTTTTTAAAATGACGAGGAATTCTAATAATTGATAATTAAAAAAAAAATCGGGGTTTATCATAAAAACAGTTGAATGCCTCGAACCAACTTACCCAAACCAGCATTTACAGTATTTTGGAATCTTTGATCGAGTTGTTCTTTCCCCCTGAAAAATTGTATTTGTGGAATTCTCTTAATTCCAAAATTAAATCTCACCGTTCATATACAATGCGGAGCAAAAATAATTGGAAAAAATCAAAACTCATATTTTTATTAATAATTGAATAATTAATTAATACTTAAAATAAAAAAATAGACATGTGCGTATTTGGAGATATAAAGAATAGAAATAAATAAAAAAGTTATTTAAATATATTAAATTAATATAATTAAATTATAATTATAAAAAGAGACAGCAATTTAAAATATTTTTAATTTTTTGTCAATTACAAAAAAAACAAATAATATCAATTATTAAAATTATTTTCAATATATAAATTAATTAAATATAGATTGATGAAACTTTAAAATAGTTTTATTATAATTTTTAACTTAATACTGTATTAGGCCACCTGCTTTTTTATATTAATTTAATAAATAGTAATTTAATAATAAAATATTTTATTAAAAAGATATTCAATTATCATGTGATTTTTTAATAGGTAATTAATAATTTATAAAAATTTTTTAATAATTAAAAATATAATAAAATATCTTATTATTATTAGAAAATTTTTTTATTAAATTTTATTAAAAAATAAGTGGCTTAATATTAAATCATAAAAAAAATATTAATAATTAATAATTATATAATAAAATTAATAAAAATTGTATTTTAAAAAGTTATTTTTAAATTAAACAAATTTAAAATTTAAAAATCAATTTTTTGATAATTGTCTTATCAAACTATGTTAAATTTTTTGTCAATAATATAAAAGAACCTAGATTTTAACATGAAAATTCATTAAAAAATAATTTTTAAAATTTAACTTTTATTTAAATTTTGTTTTAACAATTACAAAAAATCTAAAAAAAATTAAAAGATCAAGAATTATAATAAACTATTTGTTTTAATATTTTTAAATTAACTGAATTAGATTTGAATTTTTAAAGATATATTAATTAATTATAACCAGTAAAGATGGGTCCCTAAAGTATTTAGCATATAAAATTTACGTTCCTTTACATCCATGTCCTCTAGAGGACATAATTCCTAGCTCTTTACTTCAATAGAGACACAATTCCAGAAATGATTTGTATAGATGCTTAAAACTATAAAGAATCTTTGTAGGTAGTTTTTTTATTTCTTAATATAGAAATGAAAATTTTTAATAGTAAGGAATATTTGAATTATATCCTCACAAATAATTTAGGGACCTATCTTTAATAACCTGTAATGTATTATAAACAATAACAAACAAAATATTTAAATAACAATTATTTTATTATTATTACTACTATTACTACTAATTAACAATTATATTTAATCAACTTTCAAAAAAATATATTATTATTATTATATATAGCACTTTAAAATATAATCTAATTTATATATGTTTCTCTATTATTATAAAAAAATTTTGATCAATAATATGATTTCAAATTATTTATTATATGTTACTTAGTAGTTCTATTATAATACAATTTTTAAAAAATAATTAATTCAATTTCACCATATATATAGTCTAGCTATTTTAACAAATATATCTATATTTTTAAAAGTGAAATAATTAAAATAACATACAGTATTTAAATATTAATAGTATCTTAGATATCATTAGTTTTATAATTAGTTTTTTTAATATTTTTTCTTATTTAATATTTTTTTTCCTTAAATTATTATTTTTTTTAAATTTTATCAATATATAATTCTAAATAAGTATTTACAGTATAGCTGCTTAATACTATTTCTAATATATATTGGTTTTAATATTTTTTTTTTTTTATTGTTTAAATAGTTTACTATAAACAAACTAATATTAAACTTGTTAATTATTTGATTATATAAAAAATAATAAAACAATAATGTTTATTTACTTAAAAAAACAAAAAAAAATAAATAGCTTGTTATTATTCTATATTATTAATCCTACTTACTATATATAAGCCAAATTTGAAAAGCAAACATATTAAATTTAATTATAATTTGAAAACAAATTTGTATATTTAGCTGCAATATTTTTATATATTTGAATATTTATTATTTTAAGTAGCTAAATACTATTAAAATTTCATAAATTTCAATAAATTTTTTTTATATTTTTGAATAATTAATAAGAATTTAAATAAGTAATTCAATTTTTTAAGTTTGGTTTTTTTTTTTTTTTATAATAAAAGGAATATTAAATGCCAATCATTTATTAATATATATAATATCACAATTACATTAAACATCATATATAATACTAGACTACAGCTAAATATTAATCTATTCTAATTTATTGTTCCAGCAATACTACTAACACTTCTTTAAAGTAGATTCATATTTTTGAAGAGAACCTATCTAGAGAATAAAAATTTTACCACTAGTTTTTAAACCATCTAATCTACTGGTCCAACTATTTATAAGGACAGTAGAACACTGTCAACTATTTATCTAAGTTGCTTATTATATTATATCTTATTATATGCAATTAATGTGATAAAGGAGTTTCAACATGGGTATATACTCCTTAGTGAATGCTCCTGGTACTAATCTACTGGTTGGTATTAACTATCAAATCTAAGGACTCTTGTGGTCAAGTAGGGCATAACTCCTTAAGAATTATACAGGCCATGCAAAGAAAGCTCCTAAGTTCCTTATCTCTTAGTAATGTTAACCTATTCAATAAACCTTAAAATTGAATAGATTAACAGACAACTGTAGCAGGAAGCTACTTAAGTTAGAAAGAAATAATCTCAGTTATGATATATTAGAGTTGGTAAAATAAAAGAATTTGGCAAGGTTTATCCAATACAAGGCAAGAGGCATGGTGATTTGGGTGTAGAGTTTGATTAGTTTTTATTGAAGAGTTGGAAAGAGTTAGGAAAATTCCTTGGTCAGCTAGGAAGAATAGTTGTCCTATTTATATATCTTTGAATCATAAGAAAAATAATATAAACAATAGTATAGATATATCAGTTCTGCCATGTCTGCTGGATCCACTTGATCTCTTATATCAGCCATATCCGACAGAAATGCCATATTCATATGATCTACTATAACTATATGATCTACCCTATATGCTATATATAACTAATATACCAGTTATGACATATATTAACTATGAGATAAAAAATAGTAATAATAATAATAATAAAGAAATAATAAACTAAACTATTCTAAAAATAGAACTAATACTATTCATTATTATAACAATAGATACTCTATTTTATGGGACTGGTTGATATAGGCTGTCAAATTTAAGGGCATAAATACCAAGCAAGACATAACTCCTATATATATAGTAAGCTATTGGGAAGTCATATTTTACAAAATATTAGTGTCAGTTCAGTAATCTTTTTCAAAGCTTTCTTATTCGACAGTTAATGGAAAAAAAAGTGACAAGCAGATTTGTTAAGATGAAGTATAGTCCAATCTGTACATTCAATATATAGGTGGTTCTATGGCATCTTTTGATGATAATTATTGTAATACCATTTGAATAATTATTATATTACTGCACCTTAACAGGAAAATCATAATCTCAATACCTGCTGGATTAGTATGTAAAATAGCTTCTTATAAGAAACAGCACATAATTGACTATAATATCATATACTATATTAATTCTATTTAATCACTTTTATATGAGATTGAACTGGTATCTAGTGATTTGACCTGTAAAGTATTAACTACTGTGCTATAGACCTATAGGTTTAATTTTTAAAGTTTTGTTTTTTTTTTATCGTAAAAAAGTATTAGATGCAAATAAAGATAGGTCCCTAAATTATTTGTAAGGACATAATTCAAATATCTCTTATTATTAAAAATTTTCATTTCTATATTAAGAAATAAAAAAAAACTACCTACAAAGGTTCTTTATAGTTTTAAGCATCTATACAAATCATTTCTGGAATTATGTCCCTATTGAAGTAAAGAGCTAGGAATTATGTCCTCTAGGGGACGTGGACGTAAAGAGACATAAATTTTATATGCTAAATACTTTAGGGACCCATCTTTAGATGCAAAACTTTATTAATATATATTATTAGTATAAAAATTGTAGTAGGGGCATGACGTGACATGTGAGGCCTGGCGCAATGCCGCATGGGGCATCGATCATGCATCAATTATATATGATTGATGGGTACAAAGCTTGTCAAAGTTTAATAATTCTGCATAACGCGATAATAGATTTAGAGACGTGTCGCAAAGTTATGTATAAATAGCAATGATATCCAATATAAAAAGAGAGATGATCGGAAATGAATTAATAAAAATATTATTCACTGAAAAACCAAGTGCTTGTACCTGTGCAACGATAATTAATAAACTTACCTTATTTATCTTTAGTCACGTCCTAGAAAGAATCCAAGGTCCTACAGTTTGGCAGTGAAGAATTGTTAGAGGAGCTCAACCTAGAGAGAAGGAAGTTAAAGTTAATTATCACTATACGTACCTTTGATATCGCCAGCGATGTAGACCCACTGTCCTAATGTCACACGAGTCTTTGTCCGGATTAGCGACAGATCGCCATCGAGTACAACAATATATATGATACATGAATTACATTAAACATCTTTACAAATTGGAATATATAAGTTAATGTTAACCTATTTATGATGCAAACTATCACTATCTTAATTATACTTAATATAATCTAGATAAGCTTTAGTACTAGATAGTTAATGCCCTTCCAGAGCTAAGATAAAATCTTGTGACTTGAGCAAACTGCTTGACTTCATGAATGTGAGTCTGTCAATTCGATAATATTGTGTAACAACTTGAGATCAGTTTCAAGGAGTGGTGGTAGCTTTTCTATTTTATTATTAGACTTGTCAACAGTAAATTTCGATCATTTAATGCCAGATGCTATTGAGATATTAGAAGTTGCTGATCTTGAAACCTATATTTGGATGTACAAGAGCTTTAGGACAAAGTTTATTAGTTTGGCAAGATTTTTGTTTGAAAGATGGATTCCTGGGTTTATTATGCTATATGCAAGTTGATTAAAATGAGACTTGTTATTAAAGCTAAGGTTTGTAATTTGTACTGTTATGTTTGATAATATTTTGGAGCTGGTTTTGCTCAGAAGTTTGATTAACTTTAATTTTAATTTGATTTCAATCTTTAAGTATGCTTCTCTGTTTCTGAAATATTTAAAGATATGGTTTTATATCTCTAGAGTAATTAGGTATATGGAACACAAGCTGTCATTGTATATATTTGGATTATACATGTGGTGGAATTGAATTCAACCATTTTTCAAAAACTATATTATGGTAAAATTACTAAGTAATATATAATAAATAATTGGAATTTGTATTTAATTCAGAATCATATTGTCAATCCAATTTTTTTTTATAATAATACAACCACATGTATGATCTGAATATCTTTCGTGCAGAAGCTGTCTTGTAGGAAGCATCCCACTTAAGATTTTACTTCTGAAAGCTAACAAATAGATATAGTTATATTTATCTTTCTTAATCAGCAAGTTGTTTGCCTTTAAAAGATGTTGAAGTGTCATAGTGTTAAGTATCTAATTCTATCTGTTTTTAATTGATATGCTATTGATAATATTGACAAGTTTAAATATTTGTTGGATTCTTTTAATCCAGCTTGTCAAGCAATAACTCCAGTTATTCTTGATTTTGAAACTTGTTATATATTTATCAATTTCAATTATATTGTCAATACAAATTATTGTGTCATTATCTTGCAAGTTGAGATTCTTATCATATTTGTGGAATTGCAGATTAAGTTATTTGATATTGCAAAAGATATTGATACAGTCAATTAAGTAGCTATAGGAGGTTTTAACTTTGTAATTAAAGTAGCTTGATATAGCTAGGTTGATTGATAATAGCACATGATAGTGATATATGTATGGTTTTCACTAGTTGACAAAATCCCTATGATAGCTAACAGTATGCTAATGGATTGTTTGTATTCAGAGAGTATGGTTAATCATGTGTTGTTAACCTTAACTAGTATATGGCTGTTTTTAATTTCCAAACTGATCATTAAAAATAGGCAAGTAATGTTAAGTACTTGTTTAAGGTCACTAACTGTATCAATATTAAGTTGCAACAAATTGTTATCAGGGTTTGACATGCTAATATTAATGGTAGGTAAAGAACATACTGGAATGTTAAAGTGCAGTTGTATTTGAATCTTCTCAAGAAAGTTGACTAGATAATCATAATTGTTTTTGCGATATGTCTAGAGAAACATTGCTAGGTTCACAGGTATCAAGATTTTCTCTGTTTCAATGTGGCATTAATATTTTTTAAAAGTTTTGTTTGCTATAACAACATAGTAAAATCCTTTAACAAGTGGTTGATTAGTGTTACAATTAAAGATGGATCCATAAAGTATTTAGCATATAAAATTTACATCCCTTTATGTCCACGTCCCCTAGAGGACATAATTCCTAGCTCTTTACTTCAATAGGGACATAATTCCAGAAATGATTTGTATAGATGCTTAAAACTATAAAGAACTTTTGTAGGTAGTTTTTTTTTATTTCTTAATATAAAAATGAAAATTTTTAATAATAAGGGGCATTTGAATTATGTCCTCACAAATAATTTAGGGACCCATATTTAGTTACAATTGTATCTAACTTTTATATAAGTTACTTGGTTATTGAGAATAGTGGCCCAAAATCTGGATTTGATGTTTGGCATGTATAGAGAAGATCCTTAAAAGTGAGCTGGAACAGTGATTTTGGAAAACCATGCTGGAATAGAATTCTTGGGGTAGGGCCCAAGTATATATTAAATTCATGCCAAGTAAGCTTGTGATTTGAGTGATAAGCTAGTAAGTCATTAAGAAATTTGATATTTTTCTGGCTAAGGCCATATGCTTGACTTGTGAGAGCTTTACCTTTGAAAGAGAAAAAGAGACCCAAGAACTATTCACTATTGAGATTAGTAAATTCGCAATTTGATGGGCAAACTGAGATTTGATACTTTTTGTAAATAAGAGCTGCTTGGATAATCCAGTTGTTTGAAAATTTCTTGAAAAAATACAAAGGGCAGAATCAGATTGCATGGTTTACTTGCACAAATTTGATTTTTATACTTAGAGTGATTTTTGTTTTAGGGTTGCAAAGCTTAGTAATAGTAAGTTTTAATAGAGTAAGTTCTTGTCTATTCAACAGGTGAAGAAACTTGAGTTCAGCTTGAAAGTATGTAACTCTATCTGGGATTGATCTTTCAACCTTAAACTTTGTTTTAATTAGGTTATTGGTTTTGACTTGAATATTTGAGAACTATTGCTTGAACAAAGAGATTAAGTGCAAAGCATAGTCAATTTTACTTGAAATAATCCAATCTATTACTTGTTTGGTTATTGGTCCATTCCAGATTTGTCTGCTATAAGCTATAATAATTTGATTTAAATTTTTGGTCAGAATATATTTAAATGAACCATCTGTTGTATTTCCTGAGAAGTAATTTCCAAGATAATGCATTGGTGACTTTTGTGAAAGGAAACTAATTGTTGAGTCAAGAACCTTGAAAGAGATTTTTCTATTTTGGTAATCATTGTGAAAGGAAAATTGCATGGTTATATGAGTCTATACAATAATGATTCCAAAAATGACAAATCTGAGAAAAATGAGATATCTGTAATATATTTCTTTTATTTGATTTATTTGATTTCTTTGATTTATTTAAGATATTTAATATAGTTGAGAAATTAGATATATTAGCGATAGTTGAGATAGTTGAGATAGTTAATATATTTGATATAATTTTTTATAATTAGTATGTATATAAGGCGAGCGAAAATGTCTAAATAAAAAGAAATAATAATTGCTAAATAATAATTGTTCAAATAAACTACTATATAAATGTGTTAACATTTGAAGGTAAAACTGTGACCATAAAGGATTTTGGAAGAGTTTCAAGAGTAGTTGTCAGTGTGAATGCATCATTGCTACAACAGGAACTTAGGTATAGTTTGAGTAGACGAATGTGTATGCTAATGGATGAAATTGAGTTTATTTTTTAGTGAAAGAGAAAGATACTCGGATCAAATTATTATGCCTCAGCCTTACAAACTTAATTATTAGAGAGGACCTCGAAAGACCCTCACATATAGTTAATAGAATATTGATTTATATATAGATAATTCATTATATAAAATATAACATATTAAAATTTTAAATAAAATTGTTATATAAAATTTTGTATAATTAATAAATAAATAATATACGATACTTTTATTCAAGTAGTATATATACTATATATATATATATTCATTTAAATATATATAAAAATATTTTTAAATTATAATTAAAAAAGATAACAATTTAAAAAATTTAATTTTATATTATTTATATAATAATAATAATTAATACTTATTAAAAAATAATTAATTATTAAATAATTTAATAAATAAACAATTGTTATAAATTTTTAATATTTTAAAATAATTTTTTTATAATTTATTTATTATTAAAAAGAAAATTTCTTTTTGAATAATTTATAGGTTAATATTAAATAAGCTATTTTTTAATAAAGTTTATCAAATAATTTTTTAAAAATTTTTTTATATTATAAAAATAATATTAATATATAGTAAATAATTTATTATTATTATTTTTTAATGTGAACAAATATTAAATGTGAAACGTTTATTAATATAAATATATTTTTAAATTATTTTTCTTAATTATAAATTAATAATATTATTTCTATATATTTAAAAAATTTATATAATTATAAATAAAAATTTTAATATAAAATTTTAATTTTTTTTGATTTAAATTAGATTTGTTAATAATAAGATATTTAAATTATAATTATAATTATAATCTTATTTAAAAAATAACAATAGTTTGTGATATATAAAACTCTTTCCACTAATCCTCTTGCCAATCCAAAAACAGACGTTCTCAAAAATAATTTTTATTTTTAATAATAAAGTTTATACACTCTCTTTAAAATATTACTCCCTGAAGGCTAATACCTCTCCTACTTGTCTACCTTTCCTTCTTCTAAAAAACTTTGTATATTTCAACAACAAAATAAACAAAACTTTATCCATTTGGTCTATGGCAAGAACACCTTACTGAGAAGAAGAAACTTGTAGAAAAATACCCTCCACTACTTTTTCCTTAGGTCAGAAACTTCAGAAAGTGAACCACTAGCGAATACATTCTTCAAGATCCATAAGAACCTTGGGTTCACCATAAGCAAACACCTTTTGTCCAAGGCAGGTGGATAAGCTAGTTGGACCTATCAGTGAATATATTTTCAAGTAACATGGGAACCTTGGGTCCACCATAAGTAACTCTCTTGGTCCGGGCAGGTGGATAAGCTGTTAGGAGTTTATTGTCCAAGTATATGAATCTTTTCACTATTCATACATGTCTGTAAATAGTACTTTCGAGCATGTACAATTTTTTTTGGTTTTTCTGGGAAATTTTGCCTACCTCGGTTTGATCCTGAATTTTTTGTTACACTGAAAACTCTGGAAGGTAATTGGCTGAAATCTTGGATTGGTTAATCAACAAGTAAAAAAAATATAAACAAGACACATACTCCTCACATGTTCCATGTCATACTATACTAAAACTAATGATGTAACTGGATATGGCAAAAGAGCAAGGTGACAAGGTGTTCTTTTGATAAGAAGTGGTTTGAAGTCCTCCCCCTCCCCTCTTGTGCCAGTTTCTTTTCCTCTTAAAATCAAAGAAGGCTTTCATTAGGCTGGTGATTGATTGATTTAGATGGATTTTTATTTATCAGCACAAACTTTTCCTTCTCCTTTTATCTTCCCTTTACTTCTTGAAAAAATAAAAATTTTTTATCTCTTAAAACCACAAGTTTGTATAGGGGTGACAGTCTGAATGTAGGCTGTCTTTGATCTCCTGGAGTAAAGATCAAAGGTATTTAACTCTAGGAAGGAGCAACTTCATCATTCCTTACAATCAAGCCTAGAAAGTTAGAATTTGAAAAGTTTAAGATAGTTAATATCACACAGTAATAGCTTAATGAACCTACTCCCTTGTAATAAAATAATTAGTAAATAGCTAGATTATGTGGACAACATGGTAGTCTTGGTATTAAGGATTCAAGAATCATATACAAATTCATAAAATAACTTGTTGATGAGTGTTCTGCTATATAAAAAAAAGTTTAGCTCTAATATAGTATTATATTATATATTTTATTATTGTTTTCAAATTGAATTAATAAATACATAACTAGCAGTTTGATTAGAGGAAAAAAAAATAACAATAGTTTGTAATTATATTTAATTTAACATTTCTTTATAACAATTTTATTATTTTTTAAATTATTTGTGTATATTATATAAGATAGTTTTTTATTATATTGATTTTATTGCCATTGCAACTAGTCTATACTTATCCCTTAAACTGTATTGTAGACAAATTTGCCTACAATTTTATTTGTTAACAAAATCATTTTATATCTTCTGATGCATGTTACTCTTTAATCATATATTATTTCATTATGTATTTTAACTCATTTAAATCTTCAGAACAAGATTAATCTTTTTTCTTAATGGTCAAAGTGCAAATAACATAATAATATTCTTCTC
>CAJVPV010001193.1:0-16880 GCA_910591835.1 Acaulospora morrowiae
TGTGAAAGATGTACGACGTTTTCTACTTTTACCCTCTTCACCTGAAATGGTCGTTCCTGTTTGCGAACGCAGTGAGGGCGGACGATTCGGAAGCGGTGGCGGTGGCATTTGGGGACGGTCAGGTAATGGTGGTTTATTGCCTTTACCTGCAACAGGCGTTAACGATTTCCTTTGAGTCGCACGTGTATGACGTTGAACATCATCATCATTCTTGTCGTTCCGGGATGAAAAATCAGGTGGTGTATGAGGTTTGGCTCGAGGTACTCTAACATTGGATGACGGAGTTTCGATCGGGTGTGGTTGGTCGACCAGGTCATTATCATCAGCAAAAGGATCAATTCCCTGAGAGTCATCAAATGGATTATGATGATCTTCTACCATTCTTAGGTCTGTCGCTGAATTAGTTAAATATGAAGATGTCGACCGACTAATGGGTTTGGAAGGTGATCTTTGCGGCGGCGCAGGTTTTGGTGGTTTAGGTGCATTACTTGCCGTTAAATTAACAACAGGAGGTTTGGGGGATTTTCTTTGATCCTTGATTTTTAATGATTCATCTTTTGTCAATTCTGAAATTGGCTCGTTTTGGAGCTGCTGCTTGGGTAGCGGTTGTGGTTTATTTGCCGTTTGTATTCCATTGACATTAACGCCTCCACCAAGTACAAAAGTTGAACCTGAAGTTTGTGATTGCTGTAGAGTTAATTTTTCGAATCTAGATTTAAGCGATCTAAAAGATTCTGTTCTCGTCTCGTCATCGACAACAGTAGCTCCGTCCACCTGCCCTAACAAAGGATGATAAAAGGTGGGTTTCGATTAAGCCTTTTCTACGAATAATAAAAAACCGTTAACCTAAAAACTTCAAATCAAATCTAAACTTACCATTTTTCGTTTTTGAATTTTCAATAGGTATGCTGATATTCGTATTGACACTAGCAGAAGGTTTAATATCGCGAGAGAAGGTTTTAATATAAGTTTGATTACTATTCATTATACGTTTATTATAAGTTCATATATATGGAGGCCTCTTTTTATAGTTCGATTAGGCGTCACACAAAACTTGTCCAATTAATTTTGCATCATAAATGAAATTATAGTAACGCATGCAACTATGTGATTATACGCATTTTGTATCACGTTTAATCAAAAATGAGTATTATGAGTATTATCATTCCCCTATGTCCATCCATGAACTCGCATTTCTTACCTGCTGTTGCGGATAAAATAAGGGGTGGGTATGCGACATGGTGACAACCGCGGGAAATTAGTAATGACTGTGAAAGAGATATACGCGTCCAAAGCATATAATTATTAAAGTAGCATTTGATGATTTAATACAGTTAGCAGGGGTTAATTCAATGAACTTTGACTTAATAAACTTTCAATTTAAGTTCTGAGAAACTGTAACGTCGCGATAATAAAAGATAGGTAGTTACTTTTTTCACGTGTTTAGAATACTTGTAATCTCGAGGAACATATCTTGAGAGATAGTCAAGAGAAGATTAATTTCGCTTCAAAGTTACAACCTTTTTTTAGCGATCTAATCCAGGTTTCTGGATTATCGTCACACGAAGAGTAGTCCGGGGTAATGACAAACTCGCTAGTGACGACAATACTGAAAAGATCCAACAAAACTATGGAGTTGGAATTACCACCTGGGCTGATGCCGAACACATCGATGTTATCATCATGCCCAGCGGTAAAAAACAACTCAATAACATCTTCAAATTACTTGGACTAAAAAACATCAAGAAGTCTTCGGCAACAAGCAACAAGACAACAGGAGCTTTTATTCGAATAATACGCAAAGACCTAACTGGGGGTTTTTATAAAATGATTAAAAAAAGGTGTAATTACTCAACGGGACCAATTGTGCTGATTTGCAATAATCTTGTCAAGCGGATCTTTGCCTCATTCTTATTTCTTGGTATAGACGTTTCAGGCAAAGACCTTCCACATCAACAAATCCTAATAAGAATAACATAAAAACATAAAAATAGTTCAAGGCTAGAATATAGTATATTTGATTTTCATTGAATATATAGTTATGCATGTTGATTATATAAGTAATTACAGTATTTTTAAAAAAGAACTAAAATTTTCAGGATTACGAACTAATTTAAGATCATCAAATCTTATAAAAAGTTATTTATATTAATTTTAAAATAAGAATAATTTTATTTTATTATTTTTATATTTATTTTTATATTTTATATTTTTTATTATTTTTTTAAATTCTTAATTAGTCTGAAATTGTTTATTATTAAATTATAACAAATTATAACAATTAAGATTGTATACTGTATATGAATCTTCTCAATTTAGCTTATCTGTTTACAATATTAAGTCTTTAAATGCAATTTATAAAGATAATATATTGTTTATTTATTAATTAAGATTAAGATTTCTTTTATATAATAGAATTATAGTTTGTAAATTATTACTATAGTGCATCAAGTCTAAAGCCAACTACTTAAAATAAATAAAGTCAAATTTTTATATGTAGTATAATCATATAAAATCAATATAAATAAATAAATAATTATATAATATCAAAAAAAAATATCATTAATAAAGTATTAATTAAATTATTTAAAAAAAATTTTGTCAAATAAAATATAAAAAACAACAAGATAAAACAAAATAAAAAATTTTAAACTAAATATATTGAATTATAAGTTGAAAATAAAGATAATTGAAAAGATTTAGATTTGAATACTATATATTATATAATATTATATTTATATTATATTTTATTTTATTTTATTTTATTTTTTTTTTTCCTCTAATCAAATTGCTATTAGCATGTTTATTAATTCATTTTTGAAAAATAATAATACCATAAATGGCATTGTACATAGCTAAATTGTCTATCATAGCAGAACATCCGTCAACAAGTTTTAGATTTGTACGCGATCCTTGAATCCTTAATACCAAAACCACCGTGTTGCCCACATAATCTAGCTATTCACTAACTATTTCATTACAAGGGAGTAAGTTCATTAAGCTATTACTGCATGGTATTAACTATCTTAAACTTTCCAAATCCTAATTCTCTAGATGTGATTGTAGGGAATAATAAAATTGCTTCTTCCTAAAGTTAGATACCTTTGATTTTTACTTCAAGAGATCAACGCCAGCACAACCTTGTTGTCCTAAGAGAAAAAAATTTTTATTTTTCTAAGAAATAAAGAGGAAATAAAGGGGAAGGGAAAAGTTTGTGCTGGTAAATAAAAACCTATCTAAACCAATCACCAGCCTAATAAGAGCCTTCTTTGATCTTGAGGAAAAAAGAAACTGGCACAAAAGAGAAGGGGGGAGACTTCAAGCCACTTCTTATCAAAAGGACACTTCAACGCCTTGCTCTTTCGCTATTATCCAATCACATCATCAGTTATAATGTGGTATGACATAGAACACGTGGAAGTACGTATCTTGTTTACTTTTCTTTTACGTGTCGATCAACCAGTCCCAAAATTTTAGCCAATCACCAATCAGAGATTCCAGTATAACAAAAAATTCAAGATCAAACTGAGATAGGCAAAATTCCCCAGAAAAAATCCAAAAAAATTTGCCATGCTTGAAAGTACTATCACAGACATATATGAATGGTAAAGAAAGTTCATACACCTGAATTGATAGATTCCTACCAGCTTATCCACCTGTCTCATAGTGAGGTATAATACTTATGATGGACCCAAGGTTCTTATGGTGCTTGGGAAATGCATTCACTTGATAGGCCCAACTAGCTTATCCACTTGCCTTTAGATCAAAGGTTGTTTACTTATGGTGGACCCAAGGTTCTTATGGAGCTTGGGAAATGCATTTACTAGTGATTTACTTTCTGGAGTTCCAGACCTAGGAAGAATATAGTGGAGGATATTTTTTCGATAGGTTTCTTCTTCCCAATAAGGTGTTCTTGCTATAAACTAAATGAATAAAGTTTTGTTTATTTTGTTATAGAAATATCCAAAGTTTTTAGAAGAAGGAAAAGTAGATAAGTGGGGAAGGCACCTGCCTTCAGGAAATAATGTTTTTAAGGAAAGTGTATAAACTTTATTATCAAAAATAAAAAATATTTTTGAGAACGTCTGTTTTTTGGGTTGGCAAAGGGATCAGCGGAAAGAGATTTCTTTTATATTATATTTTATTTTTTATAAATTATTTTTAATAATATATATGTAAATAATTTTGTTAACTAGTTTTGAAATTTTTTTGATGCTTAATTTTTCTAAATACATATAATATATAATATTGAAATTTGATTGATTTATTATCAATTTATATAATATTATAACCAGGTCAATTTGAGATTTTTCTATTAAAACAAGTCAATCTCAAACTATAATAACTGAAAAAATAAAGAAACAAATTATAAAAATTCTTTATATTTTTATAAAGCTTATCAAAACCTATTATAATATAAAAACCTTTTTAAAATAATATATCTTTAATCAAAATTATTAATCTTTAAATATTGTTTTTAAAATTTGTTATCTATAGACTTAATGCACTATATAGATTATATACTATAAATTTAAATTAAGTTTTTAATTTAGCACTATTTATTTTTTTACTATATTCTATAAATTTAATTATTAGTTTTTTAATTATATCTATTTATTAATATATGTTTTAAATTAAATATTATCTTTCATATACTTTATTTTTTCTTTTTACTTTGATTACTTGAAAATTGGATTTTAAAGATTTTTGTTTTTCTTAAGGATTTTTATATAGAATCTTTAATTTCAGAATTTGATTTAATAATATTAATTTATATTGTTGAGATCTTCTATATTTAGATATTTTTAATTTTTAAATTTAAATCTAGAATTTGATTAGTTTTACTATAATATTATATTAGTATTTCCATATTAATTTTTTAAAATTCTTTTAAAAGTTTAGAGTAACTTTATAAAGTAGCTGTTAAGTTTTAAATTAAATGACTTGTTTTATATTTATTAAATTTTGAACTTTCATAACTAAATTCTTTAATATTAATTCAATTGTAAAGTTTAACTTTTTTTTTTCCTAAAGATCTTTTGAGTTAAATAAGTATAAATAGTTTTATATTAGCAATATATAATATATTTGATAAGTTTTTAATAAGGTTTTAAAATTCTTTTTAAACTTTTCTATAGCTATGGACCAAACCTTGCTAATAAATTCCTTTAGTATTAAATATATAAAAAAACAATTTCTAGTTTATTACAAACTCTATAATTGTTATATGTTTTATATAATCAAAATTTTTTTATTTCAAGTTTATTTAATTTTGATAGCTTATTATATATTATTTTATTCAAAAGCTTTTTCTTTTATATTCTTTAAAAAATATAATTAATCTATTTAACTTAAGATTGCTTTAGAATTATTTTTTAAAAAACTTTTCTTGTTAATTAATTTAACAATTAAATAGATATTATATTTTTTTTGTTTTGATTTATATTTTCAAATTAACTGTTTTATTAATTTTTTTAATAAAGTTTCTAAAAGCTATATTAATTATCTTGTTATATTAAATAATAATTATTTATATATATTTGCTACTTGTCAAAATTTATATAATTGTTGACAATTGAATAATTTTGTTTAATAAGTTGGTTTATATGTTTATTGTATATGTTATTAGAATATATTTTGACTTTCTTGAGATTAAATCTAATGTTTTTTTTTATTTTAAATCTCAAAAATATTGTATTAAATAAATTAGTTATTAATTTTGAATTATTTTTTATGGATTAACTTGAAATTGGCTTTGGATATTAGATTGAATAATTATTTTTTCATTTTTTAAAACTATAAGAATTGTTATTAGAATTGTTGTAATCTCTGCTCTACTTAATAATAGTCAGTTTTAAACTTTACATTGGAAGCTATAAAAGAAGTTAATTCTTGAGTTTGTATTTAAACAGCATCTATTTTTGTTTTTTGTTTTTTGTTTCTTTACTTAAAATAAACCATTTGTAAAAAATTTATATGAATGGATTGTTTAATTATAAATCAAAGATATTGAAAACTTGTTATTAAGTAAAATTTCTATAAAATCTATTTTGTAATCTTTGAATATATTATTTGTTTGATGATTTTTATATTCTAATTAATTATTTGAACTTCTTGTAATTTTTCTTATCTTATACAGTTGGTTGTTATTTTTAGTATTACAAGTACTTGCTTTTCAAGTATATAAGAATTACAAAAGATTATTGTTTCTGAAATTTATTATTGTTATATATTTTATTTAAAGAATTGTAGTCCATTATATTTTTTTTTACAACTTAAGCTATATATGGATTATTTGATATTGCTTCAGATAGAATAATATTTAAATTGCAAGTAAATTTATAACAAGTCTTGAGAAGAATTTGTTCTGATCCAAATATAATACAGTTATAATGAAAGAATATAATTAATTCATCTATTGAATTATTCTTTATTTGTATTTTTTTCTATTGTATATTGTTTTAATTGTTTTTAAAAATACATAATTTCTTAACTCTTCTATCTAATAAGACTTTACTAAATTACTTTAAGTTGTTTTTTTCTATAGCAAAGTTATTTAATTGTTATTAAGCTTGTATTTTCTATTAATTGTGACTTTTTTTTAAAGTAATTATATTATTATGAAGTATGTTTCCTGTTTGATCCTAAAAATATTAATTTAATGAAGTTTCAATTCAATAAAATTCCAAGTTCTATATTTATAAATGGTTTATAATATTGGTTGTTTTTTGTTAAGAAATTAAATAGATTTTTTATATAAAAGATTATTGTTTAATTTATTTTTAATAATAAAAAAACATCTGATTATTAAAAATTGATTTCTAATAATTTATTTTGAAACCTGGGTTCTATTTTATTAGTTAACTTTAAAATTATAGCTGAAAATTTATTTTTATAATTAAAGAAGTTTGGATAACTTTAATGAAAATATTAACTGACTTCTAATTTTTAAGTTATATTTGTTTAAATTTAATTATTATAGACTTGATCAACTATTTCTTTGTCATTGAGTCTATTAATAAGTTTTATGATTTGAAATTCTATTTAAATATTCAAAATACTTTTCAGGTTAAAAATATCTTTGTTATAAATAGTACTGTTAAAAATAATACTGCAAATTTGTTTTTATATTTAAATATCTTTTATATTATTTTGTGAATTTTTTATATTCTTTTTATTTTTATTTTTTTTTTTTCCTCACCATCAACTTGAAATCCATTATTGTCCTTTTTTATGTCTCCCAGTGTTTTTCCAAGATACATGAACATTCTATAGAAGTTTCAACTACTTGTCTTAGGCCTAAACCTTTAAGTATAGATATGAAGATAGATAAATTTGCTATATTTTAAACAAGCCAATGTGTTCTATTGACTTGATGATTTTTGCCAGTAGCCACCACTACTGTTTTTCAACCATTCAGTTTAGCCAAGACTTATTAGGATTTAGTCAGTGAGATATCATTGATAAGATGAGGATACACCAGTATATCAAATCCATCTAGGAATCAAATCCAGCCTTACCCTTTCTAATCTAACCTAGCAACACATGTGAGAGATTATGTTTTATAGGATTATACAGTTAACCATCGCAAGTGTATCCCTTAGGATAGAACATCCTGTGATACAAGTAACCTTCTGCACTCTTGACTGAATCCTTGCTACCATTGGACATGTAAAACTCTTACTAATAGTTATGCAACTAATGGTTTTAGTCATCTGTATCTTTCTTTCTGCTATCAAAAAGATTTTATGAAACTTCTTCTCCCTTTTGGAGGTATTTCCTGGGCAATACTTGATCAGAAAATTTATCAATTAGATTATCTATCTTTTTAACCTATGGGGTATAGTCTATCCATAAGGCTTCTTAATTGCCAGAACAACCCAAATAACTCTCTATTATAAGTTACAGGAGCAGTGACATAAAGTCCTATTTTTAGGATATATGAATTGCTCCTGCTGGAATTAAACCATAATTCATAAGTTAGCCCTACCTTGCCTTAGCTCACTGGATTATGACCAGGCAGATCTTTTTATATTCTTTTTATAAGTTCTTAAAAAATTATATTTATATCTTTATAATAATAAAGTTTATATATTTTTTTAATAATACTGGTTTTTTAATTAACAAAATAAGTAACAATTATTACTTGTTTATTTTTTATTTTTTAAAACACTATTTTTGTTTATTTTTATAATTAAATATAAGAAATTTATTTAAGAGATCTATGACAAAATATCTTTTTAAAAAGAAAACTAACAAGAAAAAATACTTTTCAAAGATTTTTAAGAAATTTAAAAATCCAAAAAAAATAGAAAAAAAAAATCTTTAATCTTTTTATTATTCTTTTAATTTCTATTTCTTTTTTTTAAGTATACTTCTTTTTTTTATTTTTTGAAAAATTTTGCTTGTCTTAATTTGATTTTAAATTTTTGATTATATCAGATTTTCTAAAAAATAATTGATTAAATTCATGGATTAATTAATTATATTAGCTATAAAAAAAATAAAAAATATATATTTTTTATATATTTTTAATTATATAATATTAAATCAATAATATAATTGATATTTAAAGAGTTGAATAGTTTTTGATTAAAAAAATAATATAAGAATATTAAGTGAAGTTAAAGTTGTGAGTAAAAAGAAATAAATTTTTTTGTTTTATTTTTATGTTTTATTTTCTATTCTTTTTAGAGACAAAAAATAGCTATAATATTTAAATTATATTTTAATCTGACAATAAATTGAAATAATAATATTTATTTAAAAAATAATTAAAAAAAAAGATCCTGAAACTATTCACTAGTTAAATAAAGCAATAATTTCAAAAGATATAACTTGAAAGAAAAATTAATAGAAAATTAATATTCTTTTTAATTAAAAGTTTTCAAGTATAAAGTTTCAAAAAATACTTTTTTAAAAGTATCTTTAAATATTTTTAGATATTATTACTTCAATAGAAATTAAACAATTTTGTTAATTATAGGTGATAAGAAGTAAATATATTAGTAATTATAAAAGATTTGAATTTTGTTTACTAAGATAATTTTCTAATGATTATTAAAATAATTTTTTTTTTAACTTTTCTTTTTATATATATTTTTATTATTTTTCTTTTCTTATAATTTTTTTATTTCTTTTTTTTTATATGATTTTTATAAGAAAAAATTAATATAATTTGAATTTATAGTTATAATTATAGAAATAATTTATAGATTTTAATTTTATAAAAGTTTTTAATTTTAATTTTATTTATTAAAAAAATAATATATTACTTTTATAAATTATACAAAGAGTAGACAAAAGTTTATAAACAACTTTTTTTTTTTTTTTAAATAAAATTTAATTTAAAAAATAATAAACTTTTTTAATAAAAAATATACTGTGATAAAATAGATAACTTAGTTTTATTTTTACTTATTTTTTATCAAATTATTATTAATTTATTTTTAGCAGTAGGATTTATTATTTTATTATAGTATAAATATCTATTTATAGCATGTGTAACATAGATCAGACAGCCTAGAAGGTCCAAACTATCCAGAAGACCTATAATGTAACAATTTGAGTCCTTAACCTGCTATATGACTTTGGATATATGCCATAATCGTTAGGGGTGCCGATCATCTAAACTATATGGGTTTCACAAGGGTAAATAGTATTATTAATAGTGTTTATCTCAATATTACCATATATGATTAATAAGGGATTATGACTATACTTATTTGGTACATAAGAAGTTTCATTTACTATTTCTTTTCTATTTATTTATTATGTTTATATTTACTATATAGTTATGCATATGTCTTCCGAAAGGTTAAGCCTTATATATATGTAGATATATATATAATATCTTATATATTTTTATTTTATTTATTTATTTGGAAAAGGTTGTAATATTGAAAATGTATTTAAGGATATCCTTTTGACCTTGAAATAAAGCAACTAATAATTTTACAACCATAAAATTATTCTGTTTACACCTAAAAGTTTCTAATAAAAGGATTTTATTCTTGACTTTTACATACAAGGCCTATAATCTATGAAATTATAATATCACGATACATAGATCAGACAGCCCAGACAGTCCAGACAGTTCAGATAGTCTAGTATAGAAAACACTATATAAGTAGCTACTATCCATATAATTTTTAGTTAGTTCTTAATAACTTACTCTTGTAACCATCTGAATTTCTAACTTGATGTCTTAATAAAACACTCTTATTTTATTAAACACATTTTGATTACAAAGATTCATTGGGAATCTTTACCGTATATTGGAATATTTGTAAGAGATTATCTCTGGAACGACAGACTATTCTATATAATCTCTAAATTCCTTCTAAAAACTACCATTCGGATATGAATCAAATGGATTTTATCACATTTTTAGTGATAATGACAGAACAGTTGCCTTGAAGAAACAGATAATTTAGAAAATCAAAGGAATATTGTCATCTGAAAAAACAACTATTTGGAAAATTGGAAAAAAGACAGTCTCCTTGAAGGATCTGTCAATTGAAAGAATTGTATAAGCAACATATATTAGGATTGGACAATATCACAAGTATCATTAACACCAAGATATTTTTCTGCTACCCGCTTTTACTTTAATATCAATTCCTCATTTGAATCAAGTGAAAGTGACTCAATTATACCTGGAAATTACTCTATCACATCCGAGCAAAGCTTAATTACATGACTTACTCAATTTATAGATCGAAATAATCAAAGAGAATATCCATTTGCACTTGGATTAACACCTACACAGCAAATAAGAAATAATAGTAATAGTAATAGGCAGTCACTACCAATGTTATGACAAAGAGAAAAACAATCATATTGAAGGAATACCTTCCAGAATAAGAAAGATGATCAAAATCAACAGGAGGAGGATTGTCAAAGCAATAAAGAAAACCATAGTGACAAAGAAAAACAAAAAAGTTACGTCAGCAATAAACTACCGGGACAGAACCCGGAGGAAGATTTGGCCATGGTATTGTAAAATCTGAATCGAACTATATGACAAGTGAAGTTTCAAACTGAAATAAGAGAAACTTATCTAGTACCACTACCTACTTTTGAAGAAGGAGAACAGAATCCACTAGCTTAGTTATATAGCTTCCATAATACTTATATAACAAATAATATGATAGAGGAATGACAATTGGATCTTCTTCCAGTCTATTTGAAAGGAATCACTTATATCTGGTGGATAGAAGTAGGACAGCATATTAACTTGTGAGATAGCAATATATATCCTGACCGATCATTTACTTATTGCTTTCGTCACAAATGATATACTCCTCACCAAAAATTAAAGTGGATAAATCAATTAAGGAATCAAACCCAAAAACCTGGAGAAACCGTTGATGAATACTGGAATGCAATTATGGCCTTATACTATCAAGTAGATCTGAATAGAGAATATCCGGCAGAGGATAAATTACAACAATTTGTTAATGGATTAAGGAATGAAATCAGGAGACCAGTAGAAATATCCATTCCCGCTAACATTGAGGAAGCCCTCAACTGAGCATAAGCAGTGGAATCAACTTTATCTAGGCATGCCCCCTTAAGTGCCTACTCAATACTCTCAGGCTCCAATAATGCTGGCCATGAATTACAGGATATTCGAATGGCATTAATATAACTAATGCAAGGATTTCAACAACTGGCCACTCAACAAATCTCAAGAAAAAGTATTGGCAACAATAATAATTCAAGAGAAACATGCACTTGTAATAAATGTGAAAGGAGAGGGCATATCGCTATCAATTGCAGATCTTATCAGTTTAATAATTCAAGGAATAACAATAATAATAATAGAAGATTTAATTACAATAACAATAGTAATCAAGGAAGTAGAAATTGCTTCATCTGTAACAAACCTAGACATTTTGCAAAAAATTGTCCTCAGCATAATCAATAACAGTCATCAAATCAAATGGATAACATTACAATCAATGGATGAATATGCCAATGGAAGACTTTTTGGAAACTGTCAAACAAGTCAAGGAGTCTTTAAACTAATAAAGGTACCTTTGGAGGATGAGTGTACCTCTCTATGGACAAATCCCTCAAATGAAAAGAAAAAGGCTATTGATGTGATACATTGTAAAGCTCACTTGAATAGACAACTTATATATCTTGTAATTAATACTAAATCTACAGAAAGTTTAGTTTCAAAAACTTTCTTGGATAAAAAGAAATGAACAATTGATGAATTGTCTAAGGTTAACCTGAGGGATGTTAATGGAGGAAAACGACATTCCTTGGGAAAAGTAAAGGATTTACCAATAAACATTAAGGAAACAACAATATCAATCATCATGGATATGTCTAAAGCAATGACTTATACTGTTATTGTGGAAAATAACTGGTTAACAAAAACAAATGGGGTTATAGATTTTAATTATGGAATAATGGAATTATATTATAATGGACAAAAACTTCGCTATGAAATCTCTTGTTAGGAAAAATCAAAATACGACGACTTGGGCAATGCAATTAAAAAGAAAACAATACTGCTAGAACCTGAGGAACCTGAATATGAATTGGAGGAAGAGCTGGAGGACAAACAATATTGTGCTATTATAGAAAACTTTGATGAAAAACCATTGATGCAAATCAATTATTGAACTATAATTATTAAAAATAGAGAAGAACCAATTGAATATATGCAGGAATTAAGGAACTTAAATCAACCAATCATTGGAAGCAAAAATTAGGTCACGTGATAGGAAGGGTCCAAATGCTATATGTGAATGTAATAATTACTTAGAAAACAAGGAGAATATATTGTATATACAACGTGTCGACAAAAATTTGAAGATTTGAAGCTTGTTCAATATGTAAACCAGGAATATGAAAAAACAGGCATCAAGAAACCACCTGATCTAAGTGCAACCCAATAATAGCAATTGGACCATCTCTTGAAGGAATATCAGGACATTATAGTTACAGATGATAATCCACTTGGATAAACTAATTTAGTAACATACTTCATTGTTACTAAAAATGTTCTATCAATCAAGCAGAGAGCATATTGTTTATTACCAGCTGAACATGAATTTGTTAGGAAGGAAATCAATCAAATGATGCAACAAAATATTATCCAACCATTATCTAATCTTTGGATATCACCAATTGTTTTAGTTAAAAAGAAAAATGGAAAAACAAGATTTTGTGTTGATTATCGGAAGTTGAACAAAGTAACCAAATGGGATGCATATTTCTTATCAAGGATTAATGAAATATTGAATTCATTGGGAAAGGCAAAATGATTCTCATCACTGGATCTGGCAAGTGGAGATGAATGAAATGGATAGGGAAAAAATTACATTCATTACCAAGCAAGGAATCTTTGAATTCAACATTATGCCCTTTGGATTAACAAATGCACCTGCTACTTTTCAATGGTTGATGGATCATATCTTTTATAATATCAAGGATAAATATGTATTGGTATATTTGAATAATATCAATATCTTTTCTAATATATTTGAAGAGCATATACAATATCTTATCAAGATTTTGGAAAGATTTCGGCAGGCCAATCTCAAAATAAATTTGGAAAAATATTATTTTTATAAAAAAGAACTGGTATTTTTGGGACACATAGTTAGTGAAAAAGAAATTCAACCAGATTCTGGCAAAGTTAAAAAGGTCAAAAACTTTCTAATACCAATGAATATTACTGAATTGAGAGGATTTATTGGATTAGTCTCATATTATTGCCATTTCATCAAAGATTTTGCCTCAATTGTAAAACCAATGCATCAATTAATAAGGAAAAACATATCTTATATTTGAAATGAGAATTGCCAAAAAGCATTCGAACTTCTTAAGGAAAAGTTGACCACAGCATCGAACTTAATTTATTCAGATTTCATCAAACCATTTATCCTATATATTGATACTTTTTATCTGGAATTAGAAGCAATCTTGGCACAAAAGGATAATGAGGAAAATGAGCACATAGTTGCCTATGCCAACCGAAGTTTAGTTGGAGCTAAATATAATTATTCACCAACTGAAATCAAATGTCTTGCATCTATATGGGCAATAAAATACTTCGACCCTATATATATTTAATAGACTTTATATTAGTAACCGATTATGTAGCATTACAATAGATAATGAATAATCCAAACCTGACAAAACAAATGACTCGATAGATTCTTACTATTATTGATTACCTTTTTCAGATTCAATACCGCAAAGGCAAAAAGCATCAAAATGTTGAAACACTATCACACATATCCAAATCTATAATCAAATAATCATGGATTTAAAGACTTATCAATGACTATTTCAATATTTAATAGATGGAACTCTATTAACACACCTAAACAACAAACAACAGATAACCCTTAAAAAACAACTAATGTATTATTTGATACAATCACATCAACTTTTTCGACGAAATATTAAGAATCCAACTGAACCTTTATGAGTCATTAAGGCAACTGAGCTGGAATCAGTTTTGTATAATCTGTATAAGAATATTTTATCTGAACATTTTGGAATTGTGACAACTTATAACAGAGCTAGGAGTCGATACTATTGGTCAAATTTGTATAAAACTATTGCTAAATATATTAAATCCTATGACACATGTCAACGACAAGAAGCACCTGTACAACATGAGAAAATGTATTCAATACCAGTAGAAAAACCATTTGACCGAGTAGGAATCGATATCATAGGACCATTAACAGTAATAACTAATGGAAACTGATATATTATTATAGCAACTGAATACCTGACTAAATGGCTTGAAACTAAAGCCATTAAGAATACCAAAGCAACTATGATCACTAAGTTTATCTATAAGAAAATTATTTGTTGACATGGATGCTCTAAAGTACTATTATTTGATCAAGGAACACCTTTTTGCAATAAACTAGTGGACTCACTATATCAACTAATACAAATTAGGTATTGTTTATCATCTGCCTATTACCCACAAACTAATGGATTAACTGAATACTTTAACAAAACATTATATACTACATTGGCTAAATATGTTAGTGACTATAGTAATACTTGGAATACTTTTCTAAATGTATCATTATTTATATATAGAACTGTTCAAAATATATATGTGGTGGAATTGAATTTGGACATTTTTCAAAAACCGTATTATGGTAGAATTACTAAGTAACATATAGTAAATAATTGGAATTCGTATTTAATTCGGAATCGTATTGTCGATTAAATTTCCTTTTATGGTAATACGACCACATGTATGGTTCAAAATAGTACAACCAAATATACACTATTCAAATTAATATATGAATAAGAGACAATAACATCCATAAATAAAGATAGGTTCCTAAAGTATTTAGTATATAAAATTTATATCCCTTTATGTCTATATCTCCTAGAGGACATAATTTCTAGCTCTTTATTTCACTAGGGATATAATTCTAGAAATGATTTGTATAGATACTTAAAACTATAAAGAACCTTTGTAGGTAGTTTTTTTTTATTTCTTAATATGGAAATGAAAATTTTTAATAATAAGGAACATTTGAATTATGTCCTTACAAATAATTTAGGGACTCATCTTTATTCATGGATTTATAATATCAAATACCAATTGATAAGGAGAAACCTATGGAGAAGCAATTGCAACAACATATTAATTTTATTATTAATGATTTTCAAAATATACGAATAACTGTACAACAAAATATTGGAAAAGCATAGGAAAAACAAAAACGATATTATAATCAAGATATCAAAATAGAAAAATTCAATTTTGGAGATAAAGTTTTATTATACGAATTGGCAAAAGCGAAAGTACATAGAGACAAATTTAAAGAAAAATAAACTGGACCATACCATATACATAAAGTAAATTCTACCGGAGCTTATAAATTAAGGACCATGGATAGAAAAATCTTGAAGAGAAATATCAATACCAACCGATTCAAGCAATATTTTGAGAGACCAATTTGGAAACTACAAATTATAATATAGTTATTGGTGATTATTATTATTATTATTATTATTATTATTTGAACAATAGATAGTTATAGAATATTACCTTTCTTAAGAACATAACAATAGAGATGGATAGTTATGACAATTATATGCGAGTATGGGGTACATGATACTTGATTATTTTTGAAGGATTATCTATTGAAAAAGGAAAAAGAAAAGATTCAAGTTATATAACAACAAGAGCTTACTGAGCAACACCTTATTGCTATCTTATTACTGATCCACAGAGTAACACAGTGATAAGGAACAATATAAGCAATAAACACAACAACAACAAATTTATTAAAAAAATGGTTCTGAAGACTTATGAACTACATGTGGATTTGGAAAGCGAGCAGAATATTCGGTATTGCTAGGATTAGGACCAGAATCTCTATAAGGATAACTCTCTACCCAGGAAGGATTATAATTCCAAACAAAAGGACAAGAGGTGATATCAACCTGCCAAGGAAAAGAACAACAACTAGGAATAGGATACTGATGCTGGAATAATACCAATTGAAGCTTATCAACATGTTCACAAAGTGCCAAAATTTCCAAGTGCAAAGTATCTTCTTGATGAATCCTTGCTGTCATCCAATTAGCATTTATCTCAAAAAGCGAATTAATATGAGACCGATAGTGACTAATGGATTCTTGATCATGAATTTGAAGATGTTGCAATTGATATCTTTGCTCTTGATAATAAGACTGCAAACAAGATAATTGGTTTCACAACTCAACCAATTCTTCTTGATACTTGAGACATTCATATCCAATAATGGCATGACCAAGGAACTTAATTTTCTCCTGGAGAGTCATAATACAACCAACAATGGTATCAGGATGTTCAATAGCACGGGCAAGTCTGTTAACGCGAGGCATAA
>CAJVPV010001194.1:0-16876 GCA_910591835.1 Acaulospora morrowiae
CTGTCTGGATATATAAACGTATCAATAAAGATCACGCACCTTGCGTACGTTCCACTATAAAAAAAAAAAAAAAAAAATAACTTGTAAAGCTAATAAGTCTAATGTTAGCTTGTTTACAGAAATTATTTAAGTGACATGGAAAATAAATATTAAAATCAATATACATCTAAAATAGTGCTAAGCAACTATGAATATTTACTCAAGGTTATATGAAATAAAATTTAAAAAAATATAAAAGTGAAAAAAGAAAATACTAAATAAAAAAAAAATTAATTATAGTACAAATGAAGTCTAATGTCACTCTCAGGAAACCCAAGGGCCAGCTACTAAACAAAGACCCTCAACTCCTATTGAAATGGAAATAGAAATATCTTGGAAGCAATTAAGATCTCCCAAATATTTTTTCAAATTTTTTTTTGACATATCAATATGGAAAATATCTAAAGTAACTTCAGGTATATTTAAAAATTTGTTATAATTTAAAATAAATATTAACTTATATATTTAGTCCCTAATAAAGCTATTGAAAGAATCATGAAGTCTTATAAAGACCTTCATAAAAAAACCGACCAATTGTTAGAATGGCAAAAAATTATAAAGGATAAGGTTACCCACTTGGAAAATGAAATTCACACGAATCAATATTTAATTACCAAACATGATTTTATTGAGGTAAAATTTATTTTGAATTTTTTCAAAGATCTTCAAAAACTTATATTTTATTTAAATAGTACATGATTAAGAGTATTGTGAAATAAGTATTTTTTGAAAAAATATATCTGATTCATGAAAATTTTTGCTGAATAACTAAGGAATTTTTTCAGCAAGAACATTACAAGAAAATGATGAAAAACATATTATGAAAAACATATTTATCAAGCAATAATTCTTATAAATATTAATAACTTTAATTCTTCAGTTATTAAATACCTTATTGTTTTAAAAGCTTGTAAACAGCATCGATCACTTTGTGGGACTATGGCTTCAAAAATTTATGATGCCATGTTTTTAGTTTTTGGCAAAAAGTTTTTGGATATAATAAATATAAATGTAACCATTGCCAATATTTTGGCCTAGAAACAATCTTGGAAGACTATAAAATGCTTTGAAAATCTTTACAAATATTCAAGAGGAAAGATATAAAGCATAATGGTCCATATTCTCAAAAAAGTTTGGCCAAAAGAAGATACCTTTAAGGAACAAGAGGTATTTGCCATTGAAATATGTCAAATAGTTCTTGATCTGAATAATGAAAGTATTTCGATAAATGAAATATTAATTAAAAACAAAGTAGAAAAAAATAAGTTGAGTTTTTAAAAATTTTTTGAAGTATTATAAATTATTGTTAATAATATTTTAAAAGAGAATTAAAAAAGAACTTGGATTCGAAGAAGAAAATTCAAGTAGCAAAGATGAAAAAATGACTAATTTACAAATTATTATTATAGAAAATAATCTGGAGAAATATGAAAATATTAAGAATAATCCAGGACAACTATTGGAAAATAGAGAATTAGAAAGAAGGACTTCAGCAATAAGCAAAGATTTAGACAAATAAATAAATGTAAACAAGTATTAAATAATAATAAAAAAAATTTTATAAATGAATTAATTTAAAATGAATATTATTAAATTATAATATGTAAATATTATAAATATAGTTTATTATTAAATTAAATCAAAGATCTTTGAAGTTTAATATATTAATTTTCACTCTAGAGTCTTTTAATAATGATGGAGATCCTCTGGAGGTCTACACCTAAAAATCTTCAAAGATCTTTGCTAAAAAATTTTCTGATAATATATAATATAAAAAAAAAAACAATATTTAATTTTAATTTTTTTTTTATAGATAAATATTATTTCTTTATTTAATTTGTATATAACAAGATATATATTTTAAAAGAAACTATATTTCTTATATGTTAATACAATAAGTTAAATATTAATTTAACTATAATAATCATATAACTAATATTAAAAAAAAAATTTAAAACAAAAATTTTGTTAAATAGTATTGAGTAGCTATGAATATCTATTCAATATTAAAAGAAATAGAATTAAAGTTGAAAGATAAGGATGTTAGGCTATAAATACTATATATTTGAAATAATTATATTCAAATTAAATAAAAAGTTAATAACAATAGAAGATAAATTAATAATAATATTTTTTTATAAATTAGTATTGAATATATTTTTAACTTATAAAATATTCTTGTTTTTTGATTTGAGAGGATTGGATGAATTGATGAATTTGATATGATTTCATTTAATTCCAGTAAGAAGTAAGATAATTTATATTTAATTTTTATATATTTTTTAAATTATTAATTATTAAAATAATAATATAATTTTTAATTGTTTAAAAAAATTTTAAGTATTACTATATATTGTTATATCATTTATTTCTTAAAAAAATAAAAATAATAATTAAATATGAAATTAAGTAAACTTAACTTGATATAAAAAATTAATAATTAATTAAAGAAAGTAAAATAATTAATAAGTAATATATTAAAAATAATTTATTGTAATAAGATAGTTTAAATAGGCTATTTATTAAAATAATAATTAAAATTAATAAAATTATCAGTTTTTTAATAAATTATAATATTCAAGATATAAATTCATAATTGCTCAAGCTTAACAAATTAGAAAATTTTTTAGATAATTTAGAAAGTAAAGTTATTAATCCATATTATATATTTGTCAAATAAATAAAAAAACTCAAGAATTAAAAAAAAAAAATCAATTAATTGTTATTACTATTAGTACTTACAGTATATATTATTTTAATACTGTAATTTTTATATTTCAAGTTATAAATATTAAGTAGTATAAAAAAATTATTTTTTGAAAATTGTAATAAAAACCATTATTGCTTATTTTACTATCAATAATTATGGCGCAGTATGAAGTAGCAAATTATAAGTTGATCGGCGCTCACACATAATTGTGTATTAATCTAAAAAGCGATGGTACCGTCACTAGCTGCACAAGTTCAAATGACAACGGAGGGTGAGTTTACTCAAAGTAAACTAACCGAACTTATTGGCTGCCTTCTTAAACTAGGAAAGAGTGGGGCGACGGAAGAAAACAATGTGGCGGTCAAAAATGGAATGAATTTCTTACGTTCTAAACAAAAGGAAATAACTTTAAATCGACAACAAAATGCTACCCAGCCTACTGTAGAACAAATTAACAGGCTCCGATGTCAAAAAGAGGCATTTTCTCATTTGTCAGCTAACAAGTCAATATCAGATAATTTATTTCTTGGTATGCTGAAAAACGAGGACCTTGAACAGGTTACACAGTTAAATGAGCTGATCGAACAAACCGAAATAAAAGTCCCACCACTGTTTCATTTGGAAACAGAGGAACAAGCAGCTGTGGCCGTCGCCATGTTCCCAACTCCCCAGCAGGTTGAACAAATGAGTGAGGCTGCTGATGAACGAGAAATCGAGCTTAGTAATAGGATCAAAATGCGCATTAAAGAACTAGAACAATTACCCAGTAATCTGTCAAACGAGTCACTTAATGTCGGTGGTCGGACGAAACATAATACTGCAGGACCAAAGATTAAGGCATTGATCGAACGAAAAGGTTATAAATTAAGAGCATGCCAACAAAAATTACGTAATGAAATCATGAAATATTCAATACACCGACGGCCCGTGCGCATCATTTCCTTAAAGCAATATGAACGTCCGGTGCCTAAAATACTGAAGAATGCGACGTACTATGAGAACCTTGAGAGGGAAAAAAGGGAGGCATATAAACGTCGTATAAAAGAAGAACGTTCGGCTTACTTTAATGCCATATTTCATCAGACGAACTACATGAAACATATTTCTCACAACAAACAGACCATGCGTGAGAAGTTAGGGCGATCGGTGATCATTTATCACGCACAACTTCAGAAACAAGTACAGAAGCAGTTGGAACGATCTTCTAAAGAACGTATTAACGCTTTGAAAAACAATGATGAGGAGGCGTACATGAAATTGATCGATGAACACAAGGACAAACGTATCACTCATCTACTACGTCAGACTGATTTGTTCTTAGGTTCATTAACGAAAGCTGTGGTGGATCATCAGAAAGATCACAAGAATGAGAATAATTTAGTGGCTCCTGATATCTCAGTTACTGATGATGACAATGTGATTGAGGCATTAGACGGCAAGAAGGTAGACTATCACTCGATAGCTCATAGGATAGAGGAAACGGTCGAACAACCGGGTATTTTAGTTGGAGGTGAATTAAAGGACTATCAACTCAAAGGTCTCCAATGGATGGTATCGTTATATAACAATCATCTTAACGGAATCTTGGCCGACGAGATGGGTTTAGGAAAGACCATCCAAACAATCTCCCTTATCACCTATCTCATTGAAAAGAAACAACAAAATGGACCCTACCTGATAATCGTGCCATTGTCCACTATGACTAATTGGCAATTGGAATTCGAAAAGTGGGCGCCTTCTGTCAAGATATGTACATACAAGGGTACCCCTGCTAATCGGAAACTCATTCAGCGACAATATTTGAAGAACCTTAATTGCCAAGTCTTTCTTACGACTTATGAGTACGTCATCAAAGATAAGGCGGTGTTGAGCAAACCAAGATGGTTATACTGTATCATTGATGAGGGTCATCGAATGAAGAATACCAATTCAAAGCTCTCATTGGTTTTAAGTAATGATTATACCCTCAGATATAGACTCATTCTTACGGGTACCCCGTTACAGAATAACTTACCCGAATTATGGTCTTTATTGAATTTTATCTTACCGAAAATCTTCAACTCAGTTAATAGTTTTGAAGAATGGTTTAATACGCCATTCGCAAATACCGGAGGGCAAGATAAAATTGCATTAAACGAAGAGGAATCCCTTCTGGTTATTAGACGTTTGCATAAAGTACTTCGACCTTTCCTCCTTCGACGTTTAAAGAAAGATGTCGAATCTCAGTTACCTGACAAAGTGGAACGTATCATCAAGGTTAAGTTATCCGCGCTTCAGCAAAAATTGTATAATCAGATGAAAACCCATGGTGCTATCTTTGTTGGTACCGGGGAAAGAGGAAAAACAGGTGTTCGAAGTCATAGGAATACAGTGATGCAATTACGTAAGATCTGTAATCATCCATTTGTATTCTCGGAGGTCGAAAAAGACATCAACCCGAATAATGATAATAATCATTTATTGGTGAGAGTTTCTGGAAAATTTGATTTCCTAGACCGAGTTCTTCCCAAGTATTTTAAGGCCAATCACCGAGTCCTATTGTTCTGTCAAATGACGAACATACTGACTATTATGGAAGACTTTCTGAATTTTCGAGGGTACAAGTATTTACGACTGGATGGTAGCATTAAATCGGACGATCGAACCATTTTACTAAAAAAATTTAACAGCCCTGACTCTCCATATTTCATATTTTTGCTCAGCACTCGTGCTGGTGGTTTGGGTCTAAATTTGCAATCAGCTGACACTGTTATACTTTATGACTCTGATTGGAATCCGCATCAGGATCTTCAAGCGCAAGATCGCGCTCATCGCGTTGGACAGACCAAGAAAGTTCAAGTTTTGCGTCTGATCACTCAAAATTCGGTCGAAGAAAAAGTACTCGCCAAAGCACAGTTTAAGCTCGACATGGACGGTAAAGTTATACAAGCGGGAAAATTTGATCAGACAAGTACCGATAAGGCGCGTGATGAATTCCTGCGCTCTCTTCTTGAAGGTGACAACACCGATGGTAACAGTGCGGACGAACGTGAGGACCTCGACGATGATGAAATCAATGAGATCATTTCACGAGACGAGAGGGAACTAGAATTATTTAGGCAAATGGATATCGCCAGAATTCGTGAAGAAACGGCCGAATGGAAGGCCAAAGGATTGCCTATTCCTGAGAGGTTGATACAGGAATCAGAATTACCAGAAGTATATCTTAGGGATTACAAGACTATTCCCGATGATGGTGTAGAATACGGTCGAGGGCAACGACAACGTAAGGAGGTCATCTACGATGACGGATTGACCGAAGATCAATTCTTAAACGCTGTTGAGAATAACGTGGACATTGAGAATCTTATTGCTAAAAAACAACTATCAAACCGTCAACGGCAAGTAAAAAAGAAAAACAAGCAGGATACTGAAAATGTTGAGGAATCTTCTCCCGTGAGAGCTTCTAAACGTTCAAATAAACGAAAGATTGAGGATGAAGGTGAGATAATTGAAGTCGATGATGACTCTCAGGATGAAGAGTCGACCGGTACGCGCCCGAGGAGAAAACGTAGGGTCGTTAATTACACTGTTCCAAAGGACGTTCCTGACGAACCGGAGACCGAAAACATTCCCCCAATACGTAGAAACAGAAAAGGTCGTGATCCCGTGGAGTTTACTGATGAATCCATCGTTCGGTCAAAGGTCAAATTAGAAAATGGCGAAAAGACTGAAAGAAAACGCAAAGATTTCAACGATGATGCTCCCACAGATATTCCAGAAGTTGATTCCGAATCAGATGATGTACAAACTATTAAGAATAAGCGTAAAGGAAAAGCTCGTGATCCTGCTGAGATGACAGACGAATCTGTCACCAAAATTACGGTTAAA
The DNA here is from genome assembly GCA_910591835.1 of Acaulospora morrowiae. Lineage (NCBI taxonomy): Eukaryota > Fungi > Glomeromycota > Glomeromycetes > Diversisporales > Acaulosporaceae > Acaulospora > Acaulospora morrowiae. The sequence goes on from CAJVPV010001194.1 coordinate 6,620, forward strand.
AAAACGGATAAAGTAAAATCGGAGGGAGAAACCGTCGAAAAAAGCGAGTCCTCTAAATATAAAGTCAAGAACAAAAAAAAAAAGGGATCCACCATTATCACCCTTTCACTTGAAAAGGGTGCAAAAGTTCACAAAGTCGAAACGACGACGTCTAGTGATGAATCGAAACAGAAACGTCGTAAATCCAAAAAGTTATCTGGTGAAAACAACAATGATCTTTTTATGGAATGCCTTGTTCAAATTGAAAATGTACGCGTTAAATCACGTAAAGGATATCGTCATCGCGCCGCATTATTCTACGATCTCCCAAGTCAAGAAGAATATCCATATTACTATGACCAGATCAAAAAGCCAATATCCATTAACATAATCCGTCAGAAGATCCTAGACAACGATTACGACGATGCCGATGAATTTAAACATGACATTGAATTGATGTTCTCTAACGCGAAAACCTTCAACTTGGAAGGTTCCGAAGTTTACAATGACGCTGATGTTATGCAAAAAGTTTTCTTCGCAAAATTTGAATCATTCTTCGGAAAAAACCAAGAAACCACGGCGACCTTTGAACACACACTTTGAAGACATTGTTCCTATACATGCATCTTTTCGGTGATGTTTTTGGGGATGAGATTAGATCGTTCTAAAGAAAAAAAAAAAAAACACCTAATCACAACAAATCAATTTATGTAAATTTACAAAATTTATGCATTACTGCATTTTATTCATTATTGTTTTATACAGGGTTAATTGGATAGGTTAAGGCTTAATAGAAGAACTTTAAAAAAGTACTAATAATCAGATTCTATGATACATGAGTAAATGCGCCCAAAATTTATACTATTAAGACGCGTAGTCTGACCACTGAACTTAAAAAGATCAGAAACTAACAAGGAATTCTAATATTCATAATGCAATACGTGAAATACTGTATATGATAAGAATGTTTTTTACGAATCTCGAAATTCACTTCACTGTTTACATACGTAAGATGAGTACCTTTGAAACACCGCGTGATAAGAAGAAAAGTTTCTCACAAAAATAAGAAAAAAAGCTTGCAAATTGAAAATGCAGACGCTATGTGCTATCATTTTGCTCTAGAAAGCTGATGAGTAATCTATCGAAAGTTGTAGAGGGAAATCCTATAAAAGGTCAGCTTCTCGCAAAGAGACGAATAAATTTCGCTTGTACGCACAATAAAACGCGTCATTCTACATAATTCTAACATGAGGTGATTATTGGTTGATGACGTGAGCAAAATGCCCTGGAACACGCAAACGACATCTCTCACAATCTGCTCTACGTCCCATTGTATAGACCAAACTGGGTACGTGCGTTTGACGGTGATAGACACGTTGCGCTCGTGTGGGTGAGGAGGAGTGTGACAATGGTGGTGTTGCTGTTGACCCAGGCGGTTGAATCTAAAATAAAAGAATAGGTTAAAATATGAAAAAAAGTGTTTCATTATTGTTGTCACTTTCAATGCAATGAAGAATCTTACCATGTCACCCTCTAATTCAAATGACGTTATGTCGCAATCCATTGGGTCTGCCAGTCTTGGATCCTGGACTGCCAATAACTGAGTCTTGCAACTTAGTTCACTGATGGAATTTGACCGGTTAAGACGAACCTCGCTGCAGCAAGACAATGTTGGAGGAAAGCGTTGTCGTGGTGGACTCAGTAGCCGGGAAGTTTTCTAGTATACCACAAAAGTTTAGTAAGGTAAAGTATACTTGAAACGAAGCTCAAAGATAATACCCACCAAAAAAACTTTGTGATTCTCTTATCACGCAACTTCGAAACAATATATACCTGGGCTTGGTCGCTTTTGTTCATACTGTCACTACGAGCTCGTTTTCGTCCAGTGTTATTATTATTCGTTTGGTGAACAGTGAAATTTCCAAAGTGACTACTGACTGAATAATTTGCGTTAGGGAGGTGTATAGAATAGTCCATGTTTATTATGGTATCAATTTTCAGACAAAGGTCGAAAAATTTTTTTCGGCCTTTATAAATATGTGAAATACATATGTGCAGCAGGTGTGTACAGTACGTAACAATTTATTGTCCATTCTATTTTAATGTCCGTCACGTCACGTCTCCAATCCGGTTACACCACAAAAAATTCTTGCAGTTTTACTCTAGAACGTAATACGTAGAATTTTAATACGTGTGCGTACAGTCTCCTCGATGTACATGCCAACATATAGCTCGTTAACTTTCGTTCCTTAACATTAACTCTGTAAAACCCTTAAATATACTTTCTTAAAAATGGCGAATCCTCAAAAGAGCAAATGTTTGAGGGATCAGCAAATCGGTAGGTAGGTTTTTTTTTTCGTTCTATTGTTACCTTGAACATTGATCTAACCATTCTGTTCTTCTCCAATTTCACTAGACGAGATCGTCACAATGCTCAATCTCAACACCAAACCCGAGCCTTCGACCTCGACAAATTTGGATAGTCTTACGATACCCACCGCAAATCCTGATCCGATCTGGAAGGTGTTAATATTCGACGAATTCGGTCGAGATATAATCTCCTCTGTCCTCAAAGTTGCCGACCTGCGGGAGAACGGTGTGACCGTACACATGTATGCTTTCTTCGAATTTTTATTGAATACAATTTGTCTCAACTGTTTCGATTTAATTTAGGTTATTAAAGAGTGAGAGACAACCTATCGCAGATGTTCCAGCAATTTATTTCGTGGAGCCGACATCCGAAAACATTCAAAGGATCAGTGAGGTAAAATTGATTCACGACGGCTTAGATTAGCCATTAGGTTGTGGTAACCTCAATCTCCTATTTTTTAGGATCTGGCTAAAAGTCTTTATGAATCATCTTACATAAACTTCTTGACATCCATCACGAGGCCCTTGTTAGAGGAGCTTGCAGCATCTACAATACCGAACAACACATCAAACATGATTGCGCAGGTCTATGACCAATATTTGAACTTTATTGTCACTGAACCGAATCTATTTTCACTGAACCAATCAAACATGTATTGCTCTTTGAACGACCCCACCGCTGCAGAAACTGCTATCGAGCAGGTTATTGATCGAACGGTCAGTTCCTTATTTTCAGTGTTAGTAACCATGGGCGTGATACCAATCATTCGGTGTCCCCGAAGAAATGCGGCTGAGATGATTGCACAAAAATTGGATAGTCGATTACGCGATCATGTGCTAAATTCACGGAATAATCTTTTTTCTGATGCCTCCACGTCCTTGAATTTTCAGAGGCCAGTCCTGCTGATACTTGACAGAAATGTTGATCTGATACCGATGTTGAGTCATTCTTGGACTTACCAAGCCTTGATACATGACGTCTTAGACATGCATTTGAATAGAATCTCGATTGAGACCGAAGAAATGGGACCTAGGGTTAAGAAAAGTTATGATTTAGATAGCAAAGACTTTTTTTGGGCTAAAAATGCGGCGAGCCCGTTTCCCCAGGTAGCCGAGGACATAGATGTGGAATTGAATCGATATAAATCGGATGCTGCTGAAATCACGAAACTTAGTGGTGTCAGTTCTCTGGATGATGTCGATCAATCGGATTTTTCCCAGAATACTCAACACTTGAAATCAGCCATAACCGCTTTACCGGAGCTTACGGCACGTAAACAAACACTCGACATGCATATGAACATAGCCACTTCTTTATTACAAGGAATTAAGGAACGTCAGTTAGATACTTTTTTTCAGATGGAAGAATCCATAACTAGGCAAAGTCGGTCCGCGGTGTTGGATGCAATCCGAGATCCCGAAAAAAATGCACCTGAAGATAAACTTCGCTTCTTTATTATCTATTATCTTTCAGTGGACGAGGTCACAAAGGAAGACATGGCAGAATACGAAGACGCTTTGCGCTCCGCTGGATGTGACTTGGCCGCGTTGAATTACGTCAAAAAGTTAGCAATTATGAAAATTACTTTATTCTTGATTGTTAATGTATTAACGACATAACAATCTCAAATGTTATTATTCAGGGTGCGTGAAATCACCAAAATGACAACGATGTCTGCGCCTGTATCTCAGAGTTCGGGATTCGGTCAGTCCAGTCAACTCTTCCAAGGATTTAGTTCTATCGGAAATAAGGCATGCGTCCATGATAATTTGTGAATTAACTGAACCAGTGAAATCGTAAATCTAACCAATTTATCATCATCTAGTTGACAGATCGACTAAAGGAGGGAGGCCTTGGTGGTGGTTTCGAAAACTTGATTTCAGGTGTAAAGAATTTACTTCCCACACGCAAAGACTTGACCGTTACAAAAATTGTTGAATCGATCATGGAACCAGCTACCAGTAGCATGAGTGAAACTGATGATTATCTTTACTTTGACCCAAAGACAGCTCGAAATTCTAGCGTCAACAAACAATCTAGAAATAGAATTAGCTTTCAGGAAGCAATTGTATTTGTGGTTGGTGGTGGGAATTACATTGAATATCAAAATCTGCAAGAATTTGCGCAGGTAAGCAATAAAACATTATATTTATTTATTTATTATATGTATATTCCTAAGGGATTGATCTTTATCTTTTTTCTCCTCTCAGCGCCAACCGGAGAAAAAGAAAATTACTTATGGCTCTACCCAAATACTAAACCCACATGCTTTTCTACAAGAACTAGCAAAACTTGGGTGAAGAAAAATCATTTATTTTGACGCGTCTAATCGATTTACTGGTTTAACATAACAAAAACTTAAGAATATAGACATACTAATGAGAACGGTATTACAGTAGGACATAATGTTATTGCTTGATACACAATTCTTTTGTTAGAATTGTGTTGGTTTTCACATTAATAGTTAGAGAAGATACATTATCTAGTATTTTTATGAACAATAATTTTAAAACTTTGCTATTTAAAAAAAACAAAAATTTTTTTATTAAAAATTTCATTACAAAAAATTGAAAATCGAAGATCCCGTGATTATTGCGATTAACCAGTTTTGACTGGCTCTAAATTATCATCTGTATCTTGTTTTTTCTTGGTATATTTCAATTTCGAAATTTTCCAATATTGATGTCATCATTAAAAACCAACGTAATAAAGAATACTGGCGATACAACATCGAATAATCGAACTGATGACCGTGTCACTGGAGCTCTATTATTCGGTGCCGCATTCATCACACGTTTAACGCTGTTCCTGTTCCCGAATATTACCCAGAAACTTGGAAGTCGAGTGGAGATTATCACTCCGGTAACCAGTTTTACCCGACGTATGTTGTTGCCAAACTAAGAATAAGTAATCAACAGAGTAATACACGAGTAAAGGACAATTCTTTCTCGTTCTTTTATTACTTTCATTTCTCCTACGAATATTTTTATAGTGACTGAAGGCCTCTATTTATTTGCTAATGGAGTCCCGCCGTATGACGGTGGCGTCTTTCATCAAGTAGGTAGCATTCCATAATTCATTTTTTGTCTCGTGAAAAGAATACTCCTATATTCAAGATATATATTTTTTTTCCTATAGCCGCCACTTTTCCTAGCATGTTTTCAATTGCTTAGCTATCTTCCAAGTTTCTCTATACAATTGGCATATATAATAACAGATCTATTGTTGGCTTATCTATTGGCAAACATTTCCCGGATAAAACAACAACTATATAAAGATTATCCGCGGCTGGACATAGAATTAAAAGCGGGAAAACCCATAGAAATCGATCCATGGATTATTTCTGGATTGTATCCTCTATTTAAAAGATTTTCGAGCATAACTAAATACATTATTTTCTTAATTGCGTTCATATATCGTCACGTTTAGATATCTGTTTAATCCATTAACGATTGCATCGTGTCTTTCACAGTCGACAATCATATTCACCAATTTGTCAATCGTTCTCGGGACTTATTATTCACTAAAGAGTATGAATTTTTTATACAACTAATCATTCAACGTTTTTTAAAGGTTTACCGATTTTTCTTTCTGTTACAAATCTTAGATAATAAGAGCTATGGAATGTTTTGGATTGCTATGGCAACATATTTAAGTTTTTATCCATTGATGTTGCTTATCCCCACAACCCTTATGTTTACCAACAATGCCAAGCTTGATAAAAAGAAAATAAAGGTATTCTTTAAAAAATTTTATTGATTTATTTTTTTCTATAATTACCATTATTACCACTGGTATCTCATGCAATTGTGAATTATTAGAATGAGATTTATAGTTGTGCAGGCTTATATGTTGGATGGTTAGGGGGACTACTGGTCTTATCTTATTTGCTGGTGGATTCCTGGGATTTTCTAAAAGCCACATATGGAGTGATGTAAGCTTCCAATAGATTGAGACTTTTTACATTTTTTCGATATGAACTGCTGTGATAATTATTGGATATTTATACGTATGAAATTCTGTTGAATAATAGCCTCGCCTTGTCTGATCTGACTCCGAACATAGGCTTATTTTGGTATTTTTTCATCGAGATGTTCGACCAATTCCGAAGCTTTTTTTTGGTAGTGTTTCAGTTGCATGCCTTCATTTTTGTGGCTCCAGTCGCATTTAAATTCAGGTGTGTCCGCATCGTATTATTTTTTCACCTCTTTTATAACATTTATTTATCACATTTACCTGATCACATTTTCTGAAAAAGGAATCATCCTCTATTTATTATTTTCCTATTGAGCGGTATAATGGCAATATTTAAATCATATCCGTCCATCGGTGATGCAACTCTTTATCTCGCGTTCCTACCTATCTATTCCGAAATTACAAAATGTAGTTATATACGCGTCTCTCTTTTGTGATTTTCTCGGCACACACGCGGTCACTACTAATACACGGCTTTTCGATGATAATTCGATCGTCTTACTAGATATGCGGTACAACTTTCTCACAACCAACATATTTTGTTATTGTTCAATATTGTCACCAATATTTTATCATCTATGGATTTACGCGGGTAGTGGCAATGCAAACTTCTTTTATGCCATAACCCTGGTATATAGTATAGGGAGCATTATATTGTTGGTGGATGCGACATATTCCATGCTCAGAAGAGAATTTGATATTTGGAATCCGGATTTGAAAAATTGTGAAATTACGCAGAAGTGAACTTTAGAATGGGTGCAATGTGGTTAAGACTTGTTAACATGAATGGAATCCATATTATGAATAAATTGTTGATATATGTCCTCTATAGATAATTGGAAATGTCGTTGATATTGAATAAATAATTAATTCATTTGATTATTTCCATGAATCTAGTTGGATGTAAGTCATTTTGCTTTTCTTGCCTGCAATTACATCTATGCATTCCTAACCAACACACTCATGTTTTCTATGCAGTTCTAAGAATGGACGAATGACTGAGCTTGTTCTTGTGATGATTGCTGACGAATTATACACTGGTACTCCTATTAAGGACCATTCGAATTTTTGAGTTTGTCTTTTCCGTACACACGATCGCTTAGCACCACGAACACTGTAGTTTAAAATGAAAAACACGATGACATTTTCTGTAAATAGACATTAAACTTAGATTTATGGTTATAAGTTTTTGATATAATTTGTAATATAAAAATTGACTTCAAATAAAATTTTTTATAACTTCGTACAGTAAAAATATAAAATTCTGTTAAAATTATAATACGAATTTTAAATTTTTTTTAGGTGTCGAGTTACAATATGATGAGAATTTTTTTGAGCTTATATTTTTATTGATAAATCAATATAATATCATTTCAATATTATAAAACTTTATAAATGCATTTAAAGATAAAATAATAAAAAATCATAATATTAATAATTATTATATTTTTTCATTAATTTTAAATTTAGATTTTTTAAAAAAAAAATAGTATAAAATACAGTATATATACAGTATTTAATTAGTTTTTAAAGAATTATAAAAATATTGATTTTTTATTTTCTTGTACTTCTAATCCGTTTGCATACTATTGCATTTATTAGTTTTTGATCAAAAACAATTATATTATAAAATTATTATATTATAGCTAAATATTTTTCTAAGTAATAAAACATTTATCAATCAGTTTATAGATTTGTATATAATTTTCAAATCTTTTAACATCAAGATTATTATGTCAATAATTATTTTACTATAATAAAAAGCAGATTTATTAAGCTATTATTGTAAGATATTAATTATTTAAAAAATTTTATAATTTTATAACTTTTTAAATATAATTATAAAAAATAAAAAAGTTATTTCTTTTTAAAAAAAGTAATATATAAGTAAATTATTGAAATTTATAGATTCTTATATATTTAACTCAATTATATATTTGATATATTTAATTAAATCTCTATTAAAATATATAAAATAATTAAATTATAATATAATTATTTTTATAAATTTTAGAATTAAGTTAATAATAAAATAATTAATATTGTATATTTATTTTGTATAATTTAAAAAGTTACTGTTGGTTTATATTTTAAATCATTATTAAAATTACAATCTGTTATAAAAAGTTTTTGAATTAATATTTTTTAAAATAATTTGATAAATAATTATTTAATCAACATAAAACTTTAAATATTGTATATATTTCTTATAATTGGATAATAAAAATATTCAAATTTTATTAATAATTAATTAATAGTTTTTTTAAAAAAAATATTGTTTTAAATAAAAAAAAAAAAAAAAATTGATTAAATTTTTATATATAAATTTGAAATTAATTATAAAATTAAAAAAATTTATTGAATCTCTTATAATATATAAAAAATTTTATAAATCAATAGTAAATTTTAAAATTAATAAAAAAATCATCTTTGCTTTATTTTATTTTTATTTAACAAATTTTTATATTAAAATAACTTTATTAATTTTTTATTATTTAATATAAATTTAAATATATTTTTAAAATATATTTTTAACTTTAAATTAAAATTTAATAGTATTGTTCTAATATATTTAAAAAATTTTCTTATTATATTTTATTATTTATTAATTAATTAATAAACAAAATTAAAAAAGATTTATAAATTAATAATATAATAAATAATATTTTCAGATTTTTAAATATATATTTTTAGTTCAATATCTATAAAATATAAATTTTATCTATATATAAGCTTATTAATTTTCTTATATATTATATAAAGTATTCAAATATCCAAATTTTAATTACTATATACAGTATGTTTCAAAAAAAATTATCCAATATATCAATTTTTATTTTTGTAATATTTCAATAACTAATTAATAAAATAAGATAAAAATCTATATATATATATTTAAGAATATAAAAAACAAATTTACCTAATAAAGTTTTTAAAATATGTTATTAAAATTTTTGTAAAATTTAATTTAAAAAAAAATTTTTTTTTAAATAATTGATTTTAATTATATTATAATCAATACATAAATTTGTTAAATAAAAGTTATATTAATAATTATATAATTTTTGTTATTTTTTTATTAAGTACAAATAATTATATAATAATTAATTTAACTTAAATTTTACTAAAAAACATTAAATTTATATTAAATATAAAGTTTTAAAAGATTTTAAAAATTTTTTAAAAATAAATTTATATAATAAAAAAAACTATCAATTTTAATAATATTTATTAAATATAATAATAAATCTTTTATAACTTTTTTATAAGCTTAAAATTTCTATTTATTTATTTATTTGATTTTTTAAAAATTTTTTCTATAGTAAAATTTTAATTTTTATTCATATTTTATATATAAATTTATATATAAAATTTATAATACTTTTTTGAATTTTTTTTTTTGACTTTAAATTAATATTTTATTTACTAGATTATAAAATATAGATATTTAAAGTTTTATTTTAATTAAATCATTATTTATTGAATTATAATAAAAAATATTATATAAATTATTTTTGAAACATACTGTATAAAGTTAAATTATATAAAGATAAAATTTCCAATCTTTTTAATAATAATAAACTAAAAACAGATCAAAGCAAAAAAAATTTTTATATAAAAATTTTTGTTTTAATTTTGATAAAGTATACAATCTCAACTAATATAACAAACTTTGTATAAAATAAATTAAAAAAGATTAATTCTAAATTAAACTATTCCAATTTAATATTTTAAAGTTTATTTCAATTATAATATTTTATAAAAAAAACTTGAAAATATAAAAATATACAAAATAAGATTATTAATTATAAATAATAAAAAGCTAAATAAAAATTGTTAAAATCAAGTAAGTCTAATAAAAATCAATATAAATTAAATCAAAATTCAAGCAAAAATATTAGTATTACAAATAATAAGAATGGTAATACTAT
>CAJVPV010001195.1:0-16870 GCA_910591835.1 Acaulospora morrowiae
TTTGTTCACTATTTTTTTAAAAAGAGTTGGTGACGATGTCATCATTGAAACGATGATTTAATCGCCACTAAATGGCTAAAATTTGGTCATGACATAGTAAAAACCATTAAATCGCAATTGAATTTTCACGATTCAGTCACAAAATCGCGACGATCATGTAATCAGATTGTTATAATTTGATAGGTTTTAGTAAAGAAAGTGCTCTCCACATCCCTTCCATCTAAACATTGGAAGCAGTCAGCTATCACTTTGTTGCCAAAAAAAATAATCTGGTCACATGATCTAGCAGATATCTATCCCATCTTACTAATCAAAACCAGTTGCAAAATCTTTACTAAAATTATCAACAAATGAGTTTCTGATATCATTGACAAAGAAAAGATTCTTTCAGGATTCAATTTTGCTGATCTAAAAAACCAAAGCACTATGGAATTAATATCAATTATTAACTTTGAACTAGAAACTGCCAATAATTTGGAGAAAGAATTATGGATCTTCTCCTTTGATATTTCCAAAGCATTCAACTCAGTCAATCTTAATAGCCTGGATGCAGCCATGAAAATAATAAAACTGTTTACACAAGTCTTTCATTAGTCTTAAATCTGCTCAATAATAGAGAACTCCAAATAATCTCCCATTACAAACTAACTAATCCCTTATATACTAGCAATGGTATCGATCAGGGCAAAACATTAGTTTCTCTTTTTTGGACCATCTTTTATGACCCCATGGTCACTCAAGTTACTAATGATACATCATCAAAATCAAAAATACTTATCTATATAGATGATGTTGTCATATTCAGTAGCTCGCTCAACTCCCTCCAAAATGCCACAAATATTTTTTGCTCTTTTCTTAAAATAAACTCCATAAAATGCAACAAGAAGAAAATTGAGTTAATTAATAATTTCAATTCAAAAAATCCATGCCAAAATTAGGTATTATATATAGAAGATGAATCCATACAAGTCAAGCCTTGCTATGAAGCAATCAAGTATCTTGGAATATTCATATCCAACAAATTATGCTCTGTTCCTATCAAAGCAAAACTTATAGAGAAAATTAGCAACTTTATGAAGGCAATTTCAAATCAAAAGGAATAAAATAAATCAATTACAAGGCAAGCATCCCACTGAATAATCCTGGCATAACTGGACTATGTCATACAAGTTACTACCCTAATCGATACAGACCTAAACAAGTTACAAGCAAAGATAAACAAAGCAATTAAAAACAAAATGGATATAGAAAGAACAATTTCAGACAAAATTCTCTTTTCACATGTAGAACTTAATATCATTAAGCTTAAAAATAGAAGAAACCTCACAACTATTAAACTGCTAGTCACCAAGCTCACCAATCCAAAAACTTTTGCTTATACCAGAGATGAAATAAAGTTGATACAAGTAGCAAACACAATTTTATCATATTCCATTTGTGACCCATCTTTCTTCAAAGCATCATGGTTAACAGCGACAACTCAACTAGCAAAAAAATATAACATTAATATCTGTTCTTCTTTATGTTTCTTCAAAATTCCAAACTACCAGCAGTCAATCAGTTTCTTTACTAAAGTTAATAAAAAAGTGGCTTTCACACTCTACTATGCTAATCTTAAAACAGTACAAAACCTATTCATCTTTGGAACAGGTGACAAACTCTTATGGCAAGAACTTAATACATACAAAGGTTACATATCAATTGGTTCTGCTCTTCACTGGTTCACTACCATTTTCATCACCTGTGAAACTGGTGTCCTTGCTTGGATTCCGATTTAATCTTGACGATCCTCACTAAACTCACTTGGTCTTAATGATTTTTGCTTGGATTGTTACCTCCTGTGATCGATAACCTTTTGCCCTTTCGGTTCATTTAAGTTTATGTAAATACCACTCTAGGACTAGATCTTCAAGCTCCAGATTGGAATAGATCAGTTTAGGATTTACCTCTTTGGATTGTGTGACAGAGTCTGTTGTTACCAGTTTGGGTTGAGATTTTGTGAGCTTTTACTGGAGTTAGACCAGAAGCCTTTCTTCATGCAATCTTCTGTATTTCGACCAGTTTTCAATCCACGATCGTTGGGAAAATCAGAGGTCCCATCTTCATGCAACCTAACTGAATTTGAATATGATAAGGATTATTGGGTACGACATATGCAGGATATCCAGTAAACCTACATATGAAGGTAAATTTGCTTTTTGCCCCCTGTGGGTATTGAACTAGGGACATGTGTTTGGTAATCTGAAAGCACTACCTATTGTGCTATTGACTCACAGGTCATTATACCAACCTTTTCAATATTCTTTTAAGTAAATTTGCTATAAACAAATTCACCAAAAGCTTTTCCAAAATGAACATCATTATCAAATCTAACAAAAAACTGTTAGAAACAAATAGACTTAAATTTTGATCACTAGCAACTTTCAGAACCAAAATTGTAGCAAATCAACTTTCTACTCAAGACAAACTCCATAAAAGATGCCCTCTTCTCTATAAAGATAATCTGTGTTCCCAATGCAAGGCATATCCAGAAACCTTAGATCACATATTTTCATGTTACTATGGTCTTCCTATATTAAGGAAAAAAAGAAACAAACTTAAGACTCTTATTGCTCTCAATATTTTCAAAGAGAAATTAAATTCAAGTGAGGCATACCTCCTTCAAATAATCAACATAACAGGCAAAATTTTATTTAATCTAGCCTTTGGCAAGTTCAACAACTCTTTTAATATTATTTGAAAAAAAGAAGAGATTTCAAATCATTATCTCAAAATCTAGAACAAAAATTGTGAAACAGTGCTTAGCAACTGCCACTATCTCAACAATTTCAGGAATCACAAAAAAAAACTATCCCAGCTACAAATCCTAATATTAATTTCTTAAACACAAGCACTTTTCAGAAAGTACTCAATATTCTAAAAAATTCAAATAATCTTACTAACAAAAAAATTTTTATATTAGCTATAGTATTATTATTTTGAATAGGCATTAGCCATTCAATGCCTTTAGTATGCAAACACCTACTTGGTATCATTATGTACTAATTGAAAAGTTGCAATAAGCTACAATTAATTTAATTTCTATATATCTTAAAGATTGTTAATGTAATGACAATAAACTTCTGTTTAATAAATGTCTTGCATTTAATGTCTATTTGCAATTTTTTTTTTAAAAAAAAAGAAAAGAAATATTAAAAAAGTTTATAAGTAATTTTTAAACTATAGATTTTTTAAAAATATTTTTATAATTTTTATAATTACGTATTTATTTTTCTAAAAAAAAAATAATATGTTTTAAATATATAATAAATGATATTGTATTTTTTTAAAAAGGATTTTTTAGCCAATTCCTAAAATTTATTAATTTATTCTACACATTACACATCACATATCATTTCATCATGTAATATAATAGCTAATCAATAAAATAAAATAAAATAAAATAATTTATTGTTTAAAGTTCTAGTGATTTTGCTTATCAGTTATCGAAACGTGGATGCTATCTATCCACCGTGTTTCTTTATTACGATCACCTAGTTCCTTGACATAAAACAATAATTGTAATTATTATAATTCATTAAATGTAGTTGATACATACACTATATCGTATTTATTTTTTAAATTTTAGAATACCGTATAAAACTTTTCATGATAATTTGGTAATAATAATTGGTGATAACGATAACGATAATAAATGTCATATGCATACGCATGCGGCCGCCAAATTTTTGGATAAATTAAAAAAAAATTTTTTTTTCGATGCTATTTAAGAGCATGCCTTATAGCTTAAACGAATGTCATTGATGCACTATGAAAACTATGAAATACTACGCTTTAATTCACTAAAAAAAGTCCAAACTACGGACATTAAGTAAATTGTTACGACCATATGCTTTTTTTTTTTCATTTTAATTTTCATCAATGGCTACTATTTTTTTTTTTTCTCTAGAAAAAATTTTCAATTATTACCACTTTGGTTTTTTCAATGGTTAACTTTTTTCCTTTAAAAAAAAAAAAAAAAAGATTTGTCGATGAATTAATTTTTTTTTCCTTTAAAGAAAAAAAAAAAAAGATTTGTCGATAAATTATTTTTTTTCCTTTAAAAAAAAAAAATAATAAAAAAGTCGCCAACGGTTGCTTTTTTTTTCCTTTAAAAAAAAAAAAATGGTCGCCAACAGTTGTTTTTTTTTTTTTTCCTTTAAAAAAAAAAAAAAGAAAGAAAGAAAAAAAGCGGAAACGCAGATACGCAAGGTTAACGTGTACAATTTATTTAAACATAGATAATAAATGTCATGGTCGGGCGAACAATGTGAATAAAAACGAAAAAAAGGGATAACCAAAAAAAGAGTAATAGAAAAGGGTGATGACAAAAATTTGGTTATATAAAAAAAAAAAAAAAAAAATCATAACGTGAATGTATTAGATGTATAAATAGTAACCGATTTTAACAAATTTAATTCTATCATAAGCGACAAGGGCCAAGAAATAATAATAAAAAAAAAACAGGTTCATTAGGTTCATTAGATTCATTAGATTCATTGGGTCCATTAGTTTCTACATGTCTTACGATATCTATGACGTTGAAATAACGTTTGAGAATCTAAAGGTTAAATTGAATCAAAGGGATTTCTAAAATTCAAAAATACACTGACCGCATAATCTATTTTTTATATAAATGTACTTTTTACAATACTCGACAGTATTGAAAAGAGAAAGAGCTTGATCACTAAACACCACTGCCAAGAGGATGATAGCAGTAGTGTAGTCTTCGAAAATGCCATTGCCTAGAAGTTTAGTAGTGTAGTCTCCAGCTCACTAGGACGACGGACAAAAGCAGTTTGGTAAAAAGTTTCCAAGACCCCACCGAGTTGACCAGGGGATTTGGTAAAAGGTTTTTAACAGATCCAAAAAAAGAGTATAAAAATCGAGGTGGCGGGTTTGGTAAAAGGTTTTTAACGGATCTGTTTTTTACCGGGGGCTTTGGTAAAAGGTTTTTAACAGCTTATATTTTTACCGGAGGGTTTGGTAAAAGGTTTTTAATCGTATTTCTCAATATACGAAAGTGAACTGCTTAGAAGCCTCTTCGTCATTTCCGAGACCTAAGCAATATAGTGCTCGTCTAGATTTAGTGTCAGCAATAACAATATCGTATAATTAATTAAGATTTGTGGCGACGTTAATACGTAAAGTGACTAGTTGTCTGGGTACGTATGAATTTTTTCCTTGAATGCCCTCAATAATTTTATTTTATCCTCAAGCACTCTCAATAATTTTTTTTTCTTCTTTCCTCCTTATATATACTTCCAACCTAGGGCAGAAACTTCATAAATACCTTCTTTCAAGTTTAATACTGTCGCTCGCCTGTACAAATGTAGAAGCATAAACGTAAACTTAATGACAAACGGAGAGGCGTGTGTAAGACTTTAAGCGGAAGACGAAAGCTTACCTGTGTATTCAAATGAGAACTTTGAAGTACGGGTATAGAAAAATTTCTATCGATAGGACACGTATCTCTACGCACACAAGTACACAGCATCATAAGGGCTGTGAAACATCAAGCATCACGTGGACATTGAAACATATATATTAGAAAAAAAAATGACGGATTTCTCATTTTTTCCAAACGCAAAAGAAAAAAAATATATATATAGAAAAAATAATGGAGATATTTTTTTTTTTGAATAACCTAGATGTAACAAAAGCCATGAATACGTACGCACTTCATTGGTGAAGCGGAATCTAAAGATGTTTACACACAATTTTTATTGCATGTTTTTTATCTCTAAAGATTTTGTGTACGTTCTCGCTGTCCAGAAATTTTAAGATAAGTATTGAATGAATGTAGGCGTATCTTTGGGTAAAATTGAGTTCAGAAATGTTTAGTATCGAACTTGGCATCTAAAAGGAAGGAAAGTCTGAGAAAATTTGGTTTGAATCATAAACAATATATAGCTTAGACATCATATCATCGTACATATCAAAAAAAAAAAAAAAAACCCCAAATACAAAAACATATACGTATGCGTAGGCACGTACGTCCTATTTATTCGTACATCATAGTGTAGCACACGCGAGTTTCACAACAGCCTACCCGAGATTTGCATAGATCGGCCGAAGCCAGATTGGTACTTTTCGGATAACAAATTAATGTTCTTTTCCAAAATCGGATGCATTAATGCTTGGGTGCCACCGCACGTACATTGAATTCTGGGCACCCAGAGTGGATGGATATAAGTATATAACTCCTCATCGAAATTGTGTTCTTTATTTTTATCCTTCGTACGTGCAATATATTCGAGGTAAATTTTTCATTTTATTTTTGTTGCGAGATAATCGCCCATAGAAAATCGATTTGTATGCGAGATTGTGTAAATGACGAAATACCTTTTTCTTTGTTACCAAACCACAGATCACTTTCTTTATTTAGCAGTCTAATCGCTTAATCCTTTTTTCGGGTCAGCAAAAGAATAATATAAATAATTTCCAACTCCGTGAGTCCACCCATTCACATCTTTTACTCACTCACTCACCCACACACACCTCATTGTTTGCAAGATGATTCCAAACAAACCGTATTTTCTTTCGCCAACAAACTTCGATTCAACAAGCATGGAGGCCACGCTCGAGAGATTCTCAAATTATCCACCATCAACAATAAAAGACGTCATCATCTCACGGTTGGTAGGCGAGATAAGGGTTCAGGGCAGGACCTTTAGAACTCTCACCAAGGCTAGCGTCAACTTTGAGACCCTCTCACTCAGGAGTTCGGAATTCCCTTTACATCCTTCCGAGATGACCGTTTCTGAAGTCCTTAGGGAATTTGATCTGATCCGAAAAGGTTACAGCGACATATCAAATAATCTACATCGAATATCTGGTGATTTCCAGACACACCGATCTAACCTCGAAAAGGAATTGCACATGCTTCATCAAGAAGCTGCCGACTTACGTCATCGTGCTGGCGCGGAAAAATCAGGAGCGATAAAGACAGGCCTACTTGCCGGATTTGGAGTCGGATCACTTTCAAACACAACGCTTTACATAATAGCTCCTTCATTAGATGGTGGTCTGACATTATTTGCCACAATAATTACCGGTGGCGTGCTTGGTTGGTATTATGGAAATAAGCTGGGTGCAAAACTAAGGCAGGAAGCTGAGATAAAGGAACAGAGAATTCATGATTTAAAGAATAATACGGAATACATTGATTTTGTGGTGAAGGAGGTGAACGATTTTGATAAGGGCATCGGACTCTTCAAGGATTCCTGGGCGAAACAATTTAAACATGCCCCCGTTTCCAAACAGGTCATAAACAAAATCAAAAAGGAAAACCTGGAGATGAACAACCTTTCGGTAAAATCACTATTGGCTTCATGGACACATGCCAAGTCGAAACTCCCTAATTATCAAAACCATGCCTGCCTCTAATGTATTCGATGTAATTTGTCTTTCCCGGCGAATTTAATTTTTTTACATAATCTAATTCTTAGAATAAACTTCTGTTCGCGCCCCGATGTTTAAACAAACAAATTTGCATCAATGAATATATTTTTATTTTCATTGTCATGTGAAAATTCTGTAAATTAAACGCTGCGTGACGTTAACCAACGTGACCTCTCATTTCACATACTGTATATTGAACGTGAAGGGCCAAGCTTCTCGCTACACAATGATAATTTATTTTCCAATAGACACACACATAATAATTATTACCTAGAGCCAAATTGGGTGTACTGTATATAAAAATAAAAAATACGTAATAATAATAATAATAATAGTTTTTTTATCTTTCAATAAAAGCATGTGACAATCAAAGTCGACTGATTTCATTTTAAACGAGAGAAAATTCGAGTATTCTATATGACATTTTTATGATTGATCTTTATCACTGATATTTCGAGGTTAGCCAGTTACTCTTTTAGTTTTTTAATTCGGGTTAGCGCATTTACATAAGGTACATGCATGTACGCTCATTTATGTGACGTGATCCACCACAGGTGTGCATGTATGTAAGCCTCTCACATTTCGGGATCACGTTACCATGCTCATTTACGTTACTAGCTGACCACAGCCGTTCGAACAAAAAAACTTTAATTAATTAATTAGAAAGATACAATTAATACATCATTAAATACGCACATCTACATTATAATGTTGTTTGTCATTATAGGAAAATTCTACTGTATAACTGTATACGCGAAATTTCAAATTGAAAAGGTAGTGGTGACAGGCTTTCATAACGAGGTGCTTAACAAATCGTCATCCTTGAAACTTGCTTATTTAAAAATGCGTACTGAGTTTTTGTTTCTCTTTTTGATGGTGAGATACTGGAGTGGGGGTGCGATATGTTAACGAGACTATCTTTAATTGACGATTTAATAAAAAGGTGATTATGAAAATTATGTTTGAGTTGGCGAGTAATAAAGCGATAAAAGAAATAATAAACGTAGATGTCTATGTTTGGGGTTGACGATCATACGAAATTTCACGTTTGATTAAAATTGTTAAAGTATGTAAAGTAAGCAAAGTCTAAGTGGTGTAATTAATGATGGGTTTGATGATTAAATTAATTAATGATTCGAAGAGCTACTAAAATTGATTAAGAATTAAGGTGTATTAATAAAGGTGTATTACGCTATTAAAGAGTGACAATGCCTTCGAAGGTTCCGAAGAATTGTCGGGTGATTCTAATTTGTCACAAATAATTTGGGCCATACACTAACCGAAGATAAAAAAAAAAAAGTCAGCAAAGCTGTCAAAAATCTGGATAAATCAAACTCCTCACTTCCGAATGCGTTCACCTACCATTTCCAATAAGAATCAATACTCTTGAAGGTCGCCAATTCTCCATGTTTCCTGCACTGGCGGCAGATCTTTAAAAACTCATCGGAAGGCTTCGTTTTGTCATTCCAATAATAACAAATATGTTGGAGGTGGGTCTTCGATTGAGTTTTCAGGAAGAATTCCCAGACTGGTGGAGAAAAACTCCAGTCAATCAGATCTAACCTACGCAATTTCGTCGGTACATTATCGAGCAGTTGATACAGCAGAGTGTCACTGTAAGCACGATTGATGCTAACGTTGCTGCCATCATTCCTGCCGAATAATCTATTGTTGCTGTGGTTACGACTATTGCTTGATCCGTTAATGCTAGTTGAATCGTATAAGGCATCGGTATCTTGTATAGCATAAAGTCGTAGGTCTTTGAGTCGCCCACAAAATTCCATGATCCAATTCAACTTTGGATTATTGCTCGACATCGGTATCGAACATGATCTCAGATGGGGACATTTGTTTGCGATAGAGTGCACAAGATTAAAACTATTTTGAGGGTCGGTAATTCTTCCCCCCTCGATAGTAATCTTTCTAAGTTTTCCCACCGTGTGATCTATCAAGTCCGCTAGATATTCCAACGTGTAATCATGAGAGCATCGGAATTTGAGTTTCGTGAGATGCTTTAGAACGGGCGGGGTTAATGTTTCCGTATGATCACACCTTCGTTCTTCTATACATTGAACCGTTAATTCTTGTAGATTGACAAAATCCGATAATTTTGTCAACAAGGCACATGAATTCAACAGGTGGAGACTGGTGATGAATGATGTTTTCTTTGATAGCTCGTAACCGACCCCGGACGCCGTCCAATATTCGTCGGGCGAAATTCGAGAGAAGTTTTCGAAACAGACCTTTTGAATTTTCTTTTGGACCCGAACCAAGTTTGCCAGTGACTCGGTGTTGTAACTACCGATGATTAATATTTGCGTGATATCGGTGGTGAGCAGGGATAATTGATTAAATATGTTGTCCATCAGTGGCTTATCCCTACATTCCAGTCCCCTCAAGAAGGAAAGACAATTTTTCCGGGAGCCGAGATTCTCCAACAATTGTGGAAAAATTTCCACCTTGGAGTAATCATTAATACGCAGGATATATATCTTTGGTGACTCTCTGAGGAACAAGGATAATAACTCCGAGCAAACAACTCGAACCTTGTCTTGCGGTGGCATCGTGGTCCATGTGTCCGAGCTTGGCGATGATCTTTTACCAAACTTCTTGAAACGCCTCACAACTTTTTTCAGGGGCTGAAATACTGCTTTGTTCTTGTGTTCCTTGTTAATGTTCTCGCGGACCCAACGCACAACTAACCAATACAAGAATTCGAGGTCTAAACAACGTAAATATTTTGGATAATTGAAAACGGTTGTTGATGTGAATTGGGAGACGTTGAGTCCGTTCATCTCCAAGGTATTTAGTGACTCTTGTGGTAGGGAGGCTATGTATGTGCTGATCAATGCAGAAGGTTGAGTGAATGATGGTTTAGAAAGCGGTACATTAAAGAATTTTGCCCAAGGGTCTTTCCATAATATTGGAGCAGACATTTCACACCAAAGACGGTTGACCAGTAGGCACGAGTGTAGAGATTTAGTGTCATGTCTGAGAAATTTTACCACCTCATGAATACAATCTGCATTGGTTTGAAAGGACATCTTGTATATACAAAAACATCAAAGGGACCGGCGAAAAAAGACAAAAAAAAAAATATATTAATATTACTAGTGAAGAGCGGAAGAAACGGTAAAGTTTTTTCAACTTAAATAAGTTGTGTCAACATAAAACAATAAGGTGACGTAGTATACAATAAGTCAATAAGTGTAAGGGGTACATCTGTGTCAATAGTACATAGGCGTACATTCCGAAAATGCCAGCCATTATATTGTTTCTCATTGTGGTCACATGGCTCATTGTCTATTTGCTCTTTTTTTCCTGGGGATTTCCGAGCGTACGATATATAATTGGCTCAATGGCGATTGACTTTTATGGCTCATAAATTTAATAAGCTTTGACAAATTTTATTTCTTTAACGATCAAACAATGCCATTGTTGTCGCCGTGCATTTGCTACAACAATGAAGGGTATGGGTTTTAAATTTTTTTTGACAATTAATAAACGAAAAAGACCTAACATTATGTTTGTTACATGTCAATTGTATTAAAAATATCTTCAGTATATACTGTATCTTTCAAAAAAAAATTAAAAAGTCAGATAAAAATATCTTTAATACAATGTTTTTTTTTTAAAAAAAATTATTAATTGTTTTAAAAAATATACATTGTATCATAAATCATATTAATTTGTTTGTTTCTTTCTTAACTTGCTTGTTAAAATATAATCAATAAAATTATATATGTTTTTGTTAAGCATATTGTTAAAAATATAATTACGTATTAAATTTATATTTTAACAATATTCTTTATAAATTTACTTTTACCAATAATTTAAAAAATCAACAATATACAATCTGGAACAAAAAAAAATTGTCTAAAATTAAAATTTTCTTTTTACCAATAATTTAATTTAATAATTAATTAATTAATTAAGATAAAATATATCTCTTTATTTATTTTAAATATATTAAAATAATGTTATTAAATTTTAATTATAAAAAAAATAGTAAATTAAATTTTTTATTTTTTTTATTATTTACAAAAAAATAACAATAATAAATTATGTATTTAAATTATTTCAATATATAAATAAATTAATTAATTAATTAGATATTAATAAAACTTGTCTTATAATTTTTTAATCTTTTTTCTTTTTGCTTAATATTAAGCTATCTACTTTTTACATATATTAATTTAATAAATAATATTAAATAATAAATATATTTTATTAAAAAGATAATTAGGATTCAATAATTTTTTTTAATAATTTATTGATAATTTTATGGATTTTTTTATATTTTAGCTTTGATAAAAAATTTTTTTATATTTTATTAAATCAAAATAGTATTAATTAAACTTTATTTATAAGAAATTACTTATTAACAATATTAACAATATTATAAATAATATATATTTCTTTTTACTAAAAAAAGTTTAATACAAGTTTTAAAAAATCAATCCACTTATTTTAATTTTCTTCTACTAATTATTCAAATAATAAATAAAAGCTTATCAAAATCTATACTAAATTTTAAATGATACCTATTATAAAACTAAAAAAATTTATAATATTTAATTATATAAAGATACTATAGTTAAGTATATATTTTTTTTTCAAGTTATAATTAAGAATTAGCATACTTATTTTTCAAAATTAACTTGATATATAGTAAACAAAATTGATAATAAAAAAAAATTTTTAATTATTTTTATATATAAAAATACTACGGTCCAAGTTAATCTTCAAATTATATAAAAATTTTAATATACATATTTATTTTTCAAATATAATAGAAGTGTTCAATAAATAAAGTTATATTGAAATTTCTTAAAATCATTATTATTATTTTTTTTTTATGAGGCACTTCTCAAATTGTAATCTTTAAAATTATTGTTATTTAACTATATATATAAATATATATTGTTAAGAAGTAAATAAAAAACTTATCTTTTAAATGTAAAACATTTTTTTTATAATGTTTAAAATTTTTTAACTAAAAAGTTATTTTTTATTTATTTTTTTAAATAATCAAAATATTTTTCTAAAAATTTATATAATATTAGTTTTAATTATATATTATTTATTAATAAAATTTATATAATAAAAATTTAAAGTTTAATTATAAGCAAAAATTTTAATTTTTAATAAAAGTTAATTTTAAATAAACTTAAAAATTTTTTAAGTTAAAGTTTATATAATTCATAATTAGTTTTATAGAATTATTTGTAAAGAATAATTTTAATTATTATTACAATTTTAATGGTTTAATTATAAAAATATTAATTTGTATTAGAAGTAAAAAAATTTTTTTATTTTAAACATATACTAAATTTTATATAATTTTTTATATTAAAATTTTAAACATAAAGTTTAAAGTATTTATTTTAAAAATTTTCAATAAAATTTTAATTTTTTACTTAATAAAATTAATAAAGAATATATTAAACTATATTTTTTATAATATAAATAAATTATAAAAATTAATATTTAAAATTTTATTAACATTTTTTAAAAACTTATTAAAATTTTAAATATACAAGCAAATTTACTTACATTATAATTTAAAAAATATGTTTTTCTATTTTTATAATATTTAAAAATATAATCTTGAATTTTTAATATTATTAGATATCTTAAATAAAGATTGTTTTAATATATGTTAAGATATCTTTTATTTAAAAGTTTTTTTAATAAAAAAGCTTTACTTAAGATTTGTTTCTAAAAATAAGTAATAAAAAAAAATAATATTTGTTTTTTTTTTTAAAGTGGAACATATGCAAGATATGTGATCTTTATTGATATATTTTATATCCAAACAAACACCAAATATCTCTATAAATTAATCAAAAATCAGTGGTACATAAATATCTGTTATGTTTCTAACAGTTAATCTATAGATTAACACTGTATTAATACACATATTGCTATAAGACTAGTTACACTAATCACTTATTTAAACACCCAAAGATATGCCTACATATCAAGTAGAACTTTCCACAGGGAAGAGAATCCTATTATTAATTTAAATTCACTTAACCTACTAAGTTCATATTGTAGAGAGCAGTGTAATATAGGATGTTATTATAAAGATTAACTCCAATTATTCCAATTATTTATTATTATTAATTCTCAGGATGTGCCACTAGCGTAATGCAGTACTACTGTTTTTACCACCTGTGAAACTGGCATCCTTGCATGGATTCCAATTTAATCTTAATTATTCTTACCAGACTTACTTGGTCTTAATGATTTTTGCCTGGATTGTCACCTCCTATAGCCAATAACCTTTTGCCCTTTCAGTCCATTTAAGTTTATATGAACACTACTCATGGGATAAATTTTTAAGCTTCATATTGGAACAAATCAGTTTAGGATTAACCTCTTTGGGTTGTGTGACGAAGTCTGCCATTGCCAGTTTGGATTGGGATTTATCGAAGTTAGACCAGAAGCCTTTTCTTGTGCAACCTTTTGTACTTTAACCTATTTTCAGCTCATGATTGTCAGGAAGACCAAAGGTCCCATCTTTATATAGCCTAATTAGATTTGGATATGATTTTAAGAATTATTGAATATGACATATGCAGGATATCCAGTAAACCTATATATGAAGGTAAATGTGCTTTTGCCTCCTGTGGATATTGAACTAGATATATACGTTTGATGACCAGGGAGCACTACACACTATGCTATTGACCCACGGGTCTTGTTTTTTATTTATTAGTAAATTATTTACTAGTATAAAATATTATAAAGTTTCTAAATATATTGTTTAATTCCATTTGTTTTTAATTAATATGTTATTAACAATATTAGTAAGTTTAAAGATTTGTTATACTTTTCAACATCAAAAGAACTTTGCCTAAATTATAGTTTTACAATCTATACATATTCAATATCAAACTTATTTTAGACCTACAATTAGAAGTTCTAATCTCCAACTTATAATACTTACTAACAAACCCCATCACTAAACTATCAAAAGAACAAGAAATTTTTGTGATACAAATTCAAAATTGCCAACCTTTTTGTATTTTCCAGAATCAACAAATTTGTAAACATAACATCACAACATATACAATTCAACTTGCCAACTATTATAACATCATATTTTGCATCAAAATCAACTGCCAACACAAAATTCCAGGTGGAATTACTCCAATATACCAATATCTTTCATATCATCAAAATTGAATAGTCTTTACAAAACAGCTTTTCAACAAAAACATATATTACATTAAACAACTACTAATCTATAATAACAACACCATCACAAATTAGCAACATATCTCTGCCAGACTTGACTACAATCCATATGGAAAAATTTCATTCTGGTTCAAACTTCTTTTATAACAACAATTCCAACAGTTAGGCACAAACCCAATCAAACCAAACAAAAAAAGAAAATGATTCGCAACTTTAATAAATAATAAAATAATCATAGGGAAAAAACAAAAAACTAATAGAAACAATCTTATCATCAACCATTGGACTTATAACAAACCAGATCCGAACAAATCAATAACATTATCCAAGTGCACAAGCTGTCTACTTAATATACATGCAAATACTCATGAATGTCAACTCCTAATCCCGTTTAACTCTTTAAATCTCTTTATCAAATTTCAATCAAACAATACAATAAAAACAAAAGCCATACAAACTGATCTAATTCATACACTCTTTATAAAACCACCTATCAATAATCCACAAATACTAATTAACATAGACCTTCTTGAAGCACTAAAACAAAAATATCTGTTCTCATTATCACAATTAATTATCAACTCTTTACCTCGATATACCAATACAAATCTTGAAATCTTACTTATTTTCAAACACAAATCTAACACAACAACTGTCACTTGAAACTATATACAATACTACAAATCTTTTTTAACAAATTTTAATTCAAGCTCACTGTTTTCACTTCTATATGCAATTATTATTATTCTTCTCTCTAACAACTTGAAAAGCTACAATTTCTTTATCATACATCCAAAACTGATCAACAAAATCCTTTTATCTCCATCTCTAAATTATAGAAAAAAATGTAAAATCCCATACTTCATTACTATCTCAAACATTCATAACATAATTCAAACTCTACAAACCTCTTACAACTTCTACAAATCCACCTCCACAATTCAAAAAACTCAATTGTCAAACTCTCACTTTCTACAAATAAATAGCATTGATACTTTACCAATTTAACATATACTTACTGGCTATAACAACCAATCATTACCTCCAATATGGCAATATTTAAAATAGCTAAACAAAACTATTAGATTCACAGAAATAATCTTCTCCAACTAAGCAAAAACAACCTTCAAATTAGACTTCTTTCTTTTTGCAAACATCCTTACATTTCTAAAAAACATATCAATTTCAACTTCACAACAACAATCCAAAATATACAACTTTTGCTTTAAAATTCTATCTGATACACGTCCAACCAAATATCATTTACACATCACATAGCCACAGATCTACACAAATAACACATGCTCATGCTGCAATCTTTTGCCAAAAACAACATACCATCTATGGCTTTGAAATGAAAGTACAGCTACAATCAAAAAAATAATAATAAACACCCAAATATTAATTATCAAAAAACCAAAAACAACAAAAACCTGAATACTAACTCAATTCAAAAAATAATTAACAATTCTCTTGACCTAATCAACTTTCTAACAGAAACACTCCAACTTAAAAACTTTATTAACAATCTCAAGCCAATTCAACAAGATCTAAAATCTCTCAATCTAATTCAAAACAAAATGCTTAAACTCATTTATCTTCACATTTGAATTCCTAGAAACAAGAACATGATAGCAAAAGAGGAACTCCTTGACATATCACGAAATATGAAATACAAAAAAACAACAACAAAAACAAAACACTAAAAAAAACCAATCAAAACCAACAAAACACAAAAATTAATCTAACTAACAACAAAAATATTCAATATAACAAACTAACTAATATCACACTCAAACTATTTTCCCAAGATCCTTCCATGCTTTTTCAGGATAAAATAAATTATTAAAGAGACATTAGCCCTCCAAGGTTAGATAGTTCCTTTCTTTTTTCTTGCTCAAAGGTTTTTTCATAGAAATATATCTAATACAGTGGTAGGCTGACATGTATAGCAATGTATCTCACATTTTAATATTAATCATGTAACAATTTTACTCTATTAATAAAGATTGTGAGAAATGTCTTACTTAACATTAAAAAAAAAAGATTTGTTATACTTTTTTTATTCAGGTTATTATATTATATCTTTAATTGTTTTCAATTTTTAAACTTGTAATATACTTATCAATTTTTATTTTTTATTATTTTTTTTTTTTTGTAGGTAAACATCATTTCTTTATTTATTTGTATAATGATAGATATACATTGTGAAAGAAACAAC